>MU223247.1:2654213-2690414 GCA_018584345.1 Thuja plicata
AATTAATTAATAAATGATGATGTCATCAAGGGTTTAGGGGAATATTAATAAATGAAATAAACTTATTTAATTCATTTAAAAACATAGGAATTAATTATTTAAACAATAAAATTGCTTTTTAATAATTAGAGAACTATAGCCATTTTAATTAAATTAAATAGGCTAGGGGAATGGGTTAATTGCAAGTGGGTATTTGATTTAGGGATTTATTTAATTCCTTTATAATTAAATACTATAGCCATGTTTGATTTTGATTTGATTTGATTGGTCGAAATTGATTTGAATTGTATGTCTATAATAGTTAATGTAAATCAGTGATAAAAATACCTAGGATATTAAATTGATTAAAAGAATTATGCCAAGCAGTAACAGGTTGGTTTGGACATAAATCAAGGGTATGATCACACTTAGGGCAAATAGGGTCCATAGTTGTGACAGACCAAATTCAGGTGGTTACAGTGTGATTAAAGTGGAAGGGCCCCAAAACAATGAGGATCATACGACCTTTAAAACACATTACTTTAATCATGAGAAAGGTGAGTCTTCAAATTTGAACAACCATGGCAACAATTATAAAGGTAACAACAATGTTAATTTTTATCATCACTATGACAATACTATCAATACCTTATCTGGATACGAGAATGTTGTTAACATTGTGGTGATAAAGGAACAACCTAAAAAGGAGACTTCTAATGCTATCACTAGGGGGAAAGAAATAAGGATTACCCTACAAGCAGGTGCTCCTAAACCTATTGGTCCTACACAATCAACTACTTTAGCTTAAAAAACACCTACTACAATAAATTCTTATAGTTTGGTTGATCAATTTCAAAAGACTCCAGCACAAATTTCTACTTTGGAGTTGTTATGCCCTGCATACTCGTCCCTACTTTTTTTGGAAAAATGTTGGGTCCCCCTTTTTTATTTTTATTCTTCCTTAGTTTTTTTTGTTTTCTTTTGTTTTTCCTGACCTTTGCATCTGTGGGGCTGGTGTTGTGTTCCTTTTGGTCTTCCTTGCTCTAGGTCCCGGTCCCAGAGTGGTTTTTTTCTCTTTGTGCTAGACGGATTTTGGATTCCAGACTCTGGGATTCTATGTCACTACTTCCTCTTTTGTTATAGGGTGTGGTTGCATGGGATCCCTAGTCACGGAGTCCAGCGGTTTGCCTTTTTTGGGACTTGCGAAAGGAAGTGGTATATTTTTACCCTAGGGGTATAAATAGAGTTTCACCAGTCATTGTTACATTCACTATGAACAAATTACTCCAGAGCGATTTTAACAACAGTTAAGTGTGATTTGTTCCCAAAATCTTAAACAGTGACTGGAAGTTGTGCATTCATGGTGATTCAAAGTTGGTGTTTTTGCAAAGCACCTCCCGTGTTCATCCTCCCGCATCTCTCATTTCTAAGGTAATCCCTTCTGGTCCCTTTTCTTTTCTTTCTGGTTTTGTTTTGGGTTTTCTTTCCTTTTCTATTTTTGTCCTTGTTTCCTATTTCATCCTTTACTGTTGCTTCCCGTTGGTGGGATGGCTCTCCTAGAGGGTTGTTCGCCCTCTAAGAAAATTTAAACCATATATGCTTGTACATTTTTTGTATGTTTTGTAAATTTTTGTCAGTTTGTAGGTAGTTGTAAATAAGTTTATTTTTTGGGTCGGTCTGTAAATCCTTCTTTGGCCCTCTGTGCATGCATGTAAATTCTGTGCATTTTTGTATATTCCCTCCTTGTCTAGTGGCAAGCTCATTGTGCCCCTCTGTGTGTGATCAAATGTTGAGCTCACCCACCTAGTGCTAGCAAATTCAAACTCGGCACCCCACCTGGTTGACTTTGCAGGCTTCCTCTCTCCTCTGTCATCTCTACTTTAATGACGGGTTTAATTTCCCACATGTGAGCATTCAAAACCGGCCCAAGTGGCATTCATTTCCTTTCATTTTAGGACAGTTGTCACCTTTAATTCTATTACTCCCTTTATTGCATGACCACGTAACACCCCATGTCATCCTAGTATGGCTAATTGTCAGTCAGTTAATAACAGTCAGTTTTCCAGACTATGGGTCCCATGTTCCTATTCGACCTTCACTTCATCCACCACATGAGCTAGAATCCCCTTAACCCCCGAGCATTGATCAAATTCCCAAACAAGTCATTTCATTTAATATTATTTTTGGTTTTGATACAAACTAAAAACTTTTCAGGAACAGATGTGAGGCGGTGATGAAATCTTCAGAACCCAAAATTTCATTGTGTTTTATCCATATTGACGATTTTCCGATCTTGCAGGTTGCTGATAAATTCATAGATCCATCATGTCTGAAGCATATTCTGCTCCTGGGAGTCCAGAACTCCCAACCACTTCAACCAGGGTAGCTACCAGGACCAAGGCCAAGAAGGCCTTAGAAAAGCTTCCACTAACAACAAAACATTTGAAGGACCTACTCTGGGATCTAAAGTAGATTCCAAGTTACAGATGATCACCAACACAAGTGTCAGAGCATTTTACAAATTGCAGGCCTTGGTAAAAATGATGTTTATTTAGTGCAAGGCCAGAGAACTAATGGCACTAAATGTGGAAGCCTCCAGAATCCTCAAAGTCGCCTGATTTTCCTGCTTAGTGCAAGCTCTAGAGCTTATTCTCACATTTGAGGAACACTACAACATAGTTTTTTAGGATGTCATGCTTACCATTCCTCTTCCCTTGAGCTACCAAATGCCCTTAGTGTCTCTTGATGCTGCATAATTCACTTCAGGGCTAGGGATCCCCCTATTTTCCAATTCCACTGTTATCACATAGGCCTTGGCATTACACAAATTCGAGAAGGTTCCACAGATTGCTCGGAAATACCTCAACTCCAACTGGCTTAAGACCCTGAGGAAAGATTATAAAAAGATGAAGTTAGAGATCCTCTACACAGAATTCAAGGAAAGCATACAAATAGGGATCATCTCCTTGTGCAGGGTCTTTAGAGAATCCCATGCCCGAGAATTTTCAGCATGGATATATTAATTTCTATTCGGCATCACCTCCACCGAATAGAATTTTGATTGGGCAATTACTATTGCCAATCATGTGGACTCCCAACTTGTCAAGGTCACCCAGACCTCCAAGTTCTACATGAATTCATATTTTTTGTGGGCACTGGCGCAACAACAACCCATAACCTGGGGTTTACTCGCTGTCACTATCCTCAGGACCGGCCCGGGATAGAATGATCCATGGAATCATTTCCCACAAATTCAATGGGAGGCCAGTTTCTGCAATTTTTGTAGAGTAAACGACACCTTTGTTTACTAGAACATTCTTACACCCACTTAGGATGCCAGTTACCAACTTTCAAAGGAGGCGATGACGCTGGTCAGTTCTTATGGCCATCACTTCATCCAATTTCAACAACACTCTTACATTCGGGTGACTAGATTCTCTGAAAAACCCTACCTATTGCCCAAGCATTGTGGGGATAGGATTATTCTTTTGGAATATTGCAGGAAGATCCTAGAGCTGCACTCTTTTTAGCCTCAAGAAGGTCACCAACATTCCTTTCCCAATCACCTACAGGAACTACACTTGCAGCCTTGCAGCGGAAAAAGAAGCTGATAACGAATTAAAATGTCTTGGGATAGCAGAATTTTACTTGGCGCAGAAGAAATTTTGATCCGCTGGATAAGATAGCTTTGGAATTGCCCCGGGTGTCAGACCCACACAAGCCTCACATGCATGATTTTTGGGTAGACTACCAGGATGATTTTGAAGTTCAAAATCGGCACTTTGTTAGAATGACACAAGGTATGATGAAGCGTCTCAAGCTTCAGACCTTTCGAAAGGAATTTTTAGATATCGGGTCCATAGAGGACCCACACTACAAGGCTCAGTGAGTGGACAAGATGGCTCTCCCTCTGGTTGATTGGGACACCCTGGAAACCCCAAAAATTGAGGATATCACCCATGATATGATTGAAAGTAGTCATACATATTTTTCAAAGGTATGTCCAAAGAGCACCCGTCGAGTTGGCCCATTTTTGCAGGGATCCACTTCCGGATCTAGAACCTCCCGGTAAGGCGGGGACAAAGGAAAGAAAAAAGTTGATACCCTAGCCCAGGTTCCATCTACAGTTTTAGACCCCAATATGGAATAGGTTCACCCTCAGATGGCGTCATCCCATTAGCTGAAGGGAGTATTAGACACCCAACTTTGCCTCCCAATTACTCCGGTAGAACCTGTCCTCCCTTCTGGCTCCCCTTCACTTGTAGAACTTATGGTCTGGGAAATAGGGATGGGAGTGGATGATGAGAGTGTAGCCATTTTGGATGTCAAACCCCCATTGGTGACAAGGAAAAAGAACAAAAGAACAAATATCCCTCCACCAGGGGCAGATGCAGATCTCGAGATGCCAAACATCCCCCAGGTGGAGATTATCCCAGACTCCCCTGAACCCAAGAATCCCCTAGAGACCTCCCCTCTGCATGATGATTTTGATGACATCTTTAGGACTAATGAACTTGTAAATTTATAGGGAGATATAGGAAAAGCAGTGGAGGAGATCACCGAGTAGGAAGTAGAAAAATTCTTGATAAAGGGGATATACCGGAGAAAGAAATTTCTGTGAAACAAGAGGTCTGGGAAGAAAAAGAAAAGGAGCAATAACAGGTGGACATCCTTAATGTTTAAGAGATACCACTCATAGGGACTGAGCTAGGAGAAAATAGGAAAGTATAAGATGAGAAACCAGCTTTGGCTAATAGAACCGAACCTTTGGGAGTAACCGTAACCTCAGCTACCATACTCCAAATGCCTCTAAACACATGGGGTAGTCATTCACCCCATGTGGTAACATTTGGAAAGGTGATCCTTGTAACACTATAGTCAGATCCAGTTCAGACACCTTCACCACCTCTGGAGGACAGACCAATGGAGGATAATGTCTCGGTAGAGGATGCCAGAGAGTAGCAGCAGTAGCAGCAGAATGAGGGGGAGAACCCAAGAAATATGGCTATTGATTCCACTGATGCTGCTAAGGATGGGAACACTAACACAAAAAATATTGATACCATTAAGGTGGATGGTGTAGGTGATCCCAGGAACCAAGAGAAAGAGTCCAAAGAGACTATAAATACTGGGGATGAACATCAGAACCCTGGAGAAGACCCAAACAATCAAGCCCTACCAGAAAGACTACCCCCACCACCATAATGGTTGGTGGAGTCGAAGAAGAGAAAGGCCCTGGTGGTGGAAAAATCCCATCTCTCCCTGGCTGAGATGATGGCCCAGAGTTAAGGTATCCCCAAGCCGAAGAAGGCCTGGAATCTCTATTCCATTAAGACTGGTCAAGGTGAAGATACAACCGCAGTTATTGTGACACCTCCCCAAGACAAAGAGGAAGCAACGGTAAGTACTGCAGAGTATATAGTTACATAGGTACCTCCGGGGAAGAGGGACAAGCAGGGTGAACTAGACCTACTAAAGGAGGTTAGCTGGGAAATTGAGGCCCGATACAATAAACAAGCTGAGAGACTGAAGGAGGAAAAGGAAAAGAATGTAAATATCCTCAGGTTTCTAACAGAGCTAGCACAACCCTTAATGACAATTCCTCCAGAAGCTTCTACATCTAGAACACTGCTCCCATAGGGTGACATTGATGCGCCGAGGAACCTAAAGAAGAAAGCATAGGAAGTGGATGATTGGGTAGCCAAGTAGGTAGGAAATGTCCAACATTTATTAGCAACAACACTCCCAGACTTGCATACGGCTGGTAACATCCTGCACCATGTTAAAGGCACAGTTTCTCTATGGGAGGGAGAAACCAAACAATATGAGACATCGATGAGAAAGTCAGGAGGACTCATGAATCTCGGGGAGGAACTCATCATGGAGATGGGTATTTTGGGGGAAGAGTCTTTCAATTTTATCCGGGTCCAACACTCTAGACTTGATCTCAAATTGGAGATTAGCAAGCAACTAGTAGAGGCCCTGAAAGACAAAGTCCCAGGGGTAGAGTATTATTTGAATTTATATAAGGCTTTTGTCACAAGGGTTTCAGGAGTTAATCCCTTGAGTATAGATATGTGTACTCTAGTGGATTATGTTGTAGGGAAGTTTGATGAACTAATTGAGTCACGGTACCGGTCTCTAGGAGATTTTAATAGAGCAAAAATGTCATGCTTATCCCACATGATGCTCCAGGCCCATGATGTAGTGAAGATGGTCGTATAATTTAAGGGGAACACTATAGATATGGGTGAGCAATTGGAGGAGGCCAAGTTTTTGTAGGCGTGCATCAAGGACATTGACGAAGAGGGAATTCCCCAACTTTTAGAAGCATTCAAAACATACAAGTCATAGTAAAGTTCTCCGGACTCTGGGGATTCTCACCAATAGGGTGCAAGTTTGTAAATTCATTATTCATTGGGTGTAAGCTCCCAAAATCAAGAATTTTAGATCCAATGTTTTGTATTCTTTCACAGTGACCCACGTTTAGGTTCCCCAGAGCCGACCAGTCATTGTCAAGTAGTCAATAAGGGTGTCAGCAGGTAGGTGATCCTGATAAGGCATGTCAGACAAAGGGATGGCTCTGATAGATGATTCTCCTAAGGAAATGCTCCTACATTAACTTCTTGAGGTGCATCAGAGACAGGGAGCAAAAATCTTCATTTATGAGGCATGTTACCTCAAATACCGGGAAGATCAGTTTTCCTCTATTAATACCCCAACACTCTTCTCTATGTCAATTCTTCTATCTTTCTTGTCTTCTTCCTCTGTCTTGTCAGACCTCTACTCTTTTTGAGGTGATTGTAAGTGGTGCAGGTAGTACCAGCCATCGGATAATGTATTTTATGCATTGAGTGTATAGTTAGATTAGGTTAGTTTTAGGGAAAACTATGTGTATTATAGTAAGAAGTCCGACCTAATAACAAGGGTTAGAAAAATTGATGATTTTGCAGTCTAGCAAGTAATAGGAAATAGCTTTTCATTTTCAGTTGTTTGAGCTCAATGCTCAGCAATTCTTAGTAGTTTAGATGCTCCCTTGGAGCCATGATTGTATCTACCAATGATGCTAGAACCCTTTGAGTTAATGAAGAAGGAGGAACACCTTATGAATACTAGTTATGTGTTTTTCTAATTTTGGAGTTCACGAACATCTTTTATGATGTATGTTTCTAATGTCCTTTGCTCTAATGTTTTGTTTAGGTTAATGATCTCATTTCCTCTTGATACTGAATATGTATGAATCATTGGTTCTGTATGTATTGAGTATTTAGTGTAGTTCTTACATCGGAGCATTGTTGATATTTGAAATATGTTGCATAACTATAAGTAGAAGTAACAAACTCTAACTCTAGTCTATCTTTTGAAATTTATTTGGTAAACATAAAATTCTTGCAAGAAACCCCATCCCCATTTCCAAAATCCCTGAAGAAGATGAGTAAAACTAGCTATCCCCCAAAAAAATAGTCACCTGCCCAACTTAGCTTCCCTCGCACCATCGAGACCCAACACTTAGGTGCTTGAAGGCCCAGAGAATTAATTCTCTAGAGAACCTTTACAGGCGTAGTTGGGTGGTATCCTGGTACCTGGTGACAACTTATCACTATTGGCGAAACCAGTCACAAAGTCCTGTCAACATAAACAGGCACTAGAAGGAGGGAATGAGCTTGTCTCCCTTGGAAGATTTTGATTGTACACCGCCTGAGGGTTCCCCAAGTAGTAGTTTTAGGAGCCAGACTTTCTGTTGAGTAGGGTTGTCTTCACCCTTAAGTTTTGATAGAATCTTGCGATCAGCCCCAAATCCTGGAGAGTTTGTAAAACTCAAACCTCCTGTCCAAAGGAGTAGAACCCAACAAACCAAACAACCAGCCAACTTTATTTGGGATTCGCTACACATCAGAATACCCAACTTCCTTAGATAATCCCAGGGACCAATAGTCAACCCAACCAAAATCAAACAGCCCCAATGGAAAACTACTTTGGTAACATTGGGTCCCCAATGAGGTAGTTCCCTTGTGCCACCAATGATCTTCCTCTACATCTGGAGAAGATCTGTCCCAAATATGAGCATCTAGGCCCACAAACTGTAGAAGAAAATCTCCAGGACTATAAGGATACCATGAACCGACACCAGATTCAGCATCAAAATATTGTAACCTGGATGTTCCCTCTATCCTTAGGACATAAGGAATTAAACTGGTACCTCAACTTACCGGCCAACTCCATCAACAGTTGGCAGGATATGGAAGACGCCTTCCTGGTAGCCTTCCACATTCATGTGGACCTAGTGTGGTCCCACAACTAGTTTAATTCCATCATGAAGGAATTAAATGAACCCCTCACCACATTCAACCATCAGTTCCAATGTGCGATGCATGGGCCCCTTCATCCCATCCACTAATGTGACCATCTAGACATGTCTGAATTCTCTGGACCCCATTGTTGCCACTCTCCTTGGGAGAATCGCTACCGCCAATGAGTGGGATACTCTGGTGAAGGTTTACAACCTAGCCTTGGATTTGTCCCACAATTTGAGCAAAGCTCTTGGTGGGATTGGATAGAGCCTACCATTCAACATGATACCTAGTGGAACTCCTTATGTCAGGGGATACAACCCTAATCTAGAAATGGGTGCCCCAATGATGGCCATGGGTCCACCACCGATAGACCAACAAGCCTGGTAAGTTTATACATCTCAAGCCCAGACAATACCAGGTCTAGAATATGTTCCCTAGAACAAATCATAGCAAATCCAACAACCCTTGACACAACCCTCCAGAGTACCTTTCTTCCAATCATCCACGACTGGAGGATTGTTGTCCTCAACTCCAGGAGTTGTTGCTACTTTCCTTGGAAACCCACTATAACAAATGTCACACTGTGACACAACTACCTAGCTATCCACCAAGGTTGAATCCCTCCAATGATTGGTGTGGTCTCTCATGATGGACATGGGACAGCTGAAGGTGGGGTCTTCCATGCCTCACAACTCCAATTCCCAGAGAGGGAATATTTTCTCCAGATAATGAAACACCAACTTTAGAGGTCAGAACTACAATAATGGGCCTTGAACCAATCAATAGCAATGGAAAAATAATGCAAATACCAGAGGTCCTCCTCCAAACCAAAATACCACTCAGGGTGGTGCTGGACCCAATCACTCTGCATAGCTTGCATAATTCCACCACCTAATTATGTGGTGTAGATTGCATGACACTAGCTCTCATTTCGAGGTGAACTGTGCCACACTAGAGAAGATCATTATGATCTCCCAATTAGACAGAGAACAACCTGTCGATCCTACTCCCTTGGAACCTTCAACATCAGAGCCTCCTCACACCGCCTTCATGTGTGAGATCGTCTTCTTTGGGACAGACAAAGAGGACAAAGAAGAGCCCGAATTGCAAGGGTTCTTTGATGAATCCATCCCAGCCTTTGAGGCCAATGCCTTCACCAGCCCACGGACTCCCTACAACACTCAAATTCAGGCTAGAAAAGGGATATCTTACACACCAACACCTCCCAAGAATACTCCTCCCCAGGACAACACAATTGATTGCTCCTTCTCTCCAAAAGGACCTGGCTCTAATCAAGCCAGGGATCCGGCGGAGGGAAGTCAACTTTACCCAGGGGGATGGTTTGACATCACTAAGGTGTTAGAAAACACCACCACCTCCATGACCTTGATGGAGGTTTTGCTAAATTGTCGTGACTAGAAGAATTCCCTTCTGAAGCTCTTGGGAAACCCAGAAGCCATCAATCATCCATTGAAGACTATCACATTTGACGATGCCAACTGGTCTATCTTCTGGGGAAACACAAAGGATCCTCCCTTCCTACTAGGCTTAAACATTCAAGGGAAGAACCTATACAACTTCCTAGTAAATTTTGGTGCTTCGGGAAATGTCATGTTCTTATCTATATGCTAGAAGCTCGGACTCACTCCCACTCTGTCCAAAGGTCCAGTAGTCCAATTGGACAAAACTGCTATGAAAATGGTTGGTGAGATGAAAAATATCTAGATTAAGCTCATTCAAGACCCCTGAATATCAAGCACAATAGACATCCAAGTGGTGGACATACCTTAAACCTATGAGATGTTATTAAGTCAAAATTTGTCTAAGACCCTTAATGGGTACTTCTCTATGGACTTCTCCAACTTGTGGCTCCCCTAGAAGGGGAGATCAAATCAAATCTGGGTGGAGAGTGAACCCAGAATGAAGCAGGCCCTCACCAAAGTTGAGAGGGTAAATGAAGTCCTTTTCTCTGAATCTTCCCCCGGGGTGTACCGACCACTTGAGATCCTAACATTTGATTTTACTCCCAGGGAGGATCCCATAGTCACTTAGAGAATTCAGGACTTCGACAAGAAATTGAAGGGTGAGGTAAACTCACGGGGTGACACAACAACTTCGGCCACTCTCTTATCTAGCACTTGGTGTCAGGTATATTACTAAAAACACGCTGAACTAGAGTGTGAGCCTTGCATCACCACTGCTACCTGCCACATCAACAACCTCTGGGAGAAAGAACATAAAGCCAGTTCGCCTGGACCAAGTAATCCACCCAGCGGTACACCTAAGGTGTTGCTTGTCTAGGAATCCAAACCAGAGGATTCTCTAGAGAAAAACCTCACCCACGCACCATCAAAACCAGAGGAATCACCTCCCAACCCTCCCAAAATAAGACTAAACACTACTTCGCCTTCCCAATCCTAGAAAACAAACAACATCTTGTGGATCCTGAAGTTTGATGGATCCTGGTCTAAACAAGGTTGCGGGGCCAGAGTGGAGTTGACCAACCCATGAGGGAAACCCTTCCTTGCATCCTATAGATTATAGTTTAACTACACCAATAATGTCATGGAGTATGATTCCTTGGTCCTCGGACTCCTGCTCGAATTGAGAAAAGTGATCACCTGCCTCTGGGAAATGGGTGATTCAGAGTTGATTGTAAAAGAGGTCCAGAGCCAATACACATGTCATGAAAAAAGGATGATCGCATACCGCAATCGGGCATGGATCCTAATTGAATACTTTGATGCTTTTGGCATCGAGCTTATTCCTTGGAAATGTAACTATGTTTCAGATGCCCTCGCTATGTCTGCGAGCACCCTCAAGCCGATGACTGTTCCCAGCTCCGTAAGTTTTCTATTAAGATGGTCCACACCCCCTCTATCTCGGATAATATCACCCACTTTTAGGATTTTGAGGATGACCAACACATTATGGCCTTCATGGCTAACATCGAAGTCTTTGAGGATAAGATAGTGGAAGAAAGGGATCAGGATGATACTAGGCAGGGTGAAGAAGACAATGGGATCATTGACCTACTCACCAACACCATCCCTAAGAGGATGGTAGCTCTTGAACTCATCTTTGATTGAGAACCCCATGACCGAGATAAGATACCATCCTCCTCTGAGGGAGGAAAATTCAAAAAATTCAACATCGACAAGACCGATGAAGAAAAATTTGTGCACATTGGTACCTCCTGCTCCCTAAAGGAGAAGGAGAAGATTCTTGCAGTTCTTCAAGAATACATTTATGTTATTTCCTAGGGGTATGAGGATCTTAAAACCTATGACACATCCATCATGACTCATACCATCCCACTGAAACCAGATGTTAAGACCTTCCAGAAAAATTAGAGGTTGGTAAACCCATTGATCAAACCTCTAATTCATCAGGAGGTTCAGAAACTATTATCAACCCAGATTATCTTTCCTATTCGGCACACAACATGGGTTGCCAACCTCATCCCTATGCAAAAGAATAATGGTGAGATCTACCTATGCATGTAATTTTGAAATTTAAATAAGTAATCCAAGAAGGACAATCACCCTCTCCCCTTGCTGGATGAGGTACTACAAATTGTCAATGGCTCAAAAATGATGTCCTTCCTGGATGGGTACTCCGAATATAACCAAGTTATGGTTCAATTCGAGGATAGAGATAAAAAGATATTCACCACCAAGTGGGGAACATTTGCATATCAGAGAATTCCCTTTGGCCTCATCAATATGGGGGCCACATTTAAAAAGGCTATGGACATTGTGTTCGAGGGCCTGGTCAACAAATGCATAATCATCTATATGGATGATTTAACAGTCTTTTCCTGGGACATGCATGATCATTCCACCCACCTCACCCAAATTTGTGAGAGATGTTGCTGGTATAGTATCTCCCTCAACCCCAAGAAATGCATATTTGGGGTCACTGAAGGGAAGATGCTCAGGCATATAGTCTTTGAGAAGGGGATATCCATTGACCCTAAGAGAGTTGAAGCACTGCTAAATCTACAAATGCCCGATAGTAAAAAGGAGATGAGATCTTTCTTGGGAAAGATAAATTTTGTTCGGTGGTTCATCATTGGATTTGTCAGGATAGTTAAGCCACTCAATGACATGATGAAGAAAGATACAAAGATTGATTGGAGCCCCGAAGGGAAGCAAGCATTTTCTTAGATCAAGAAAACCATAGTGGAGGCACTAGTCCTGGAAAGTCCAGACTATTCCCTCTGATTTCACATCTACTCCTTCACTTCACCACATTCTGCAGTGGCATTCCTAACCCAAAAGGTTAAAGGGGAAGAATGACCCATTGCCTTCATGAGCTCCCCCTTCAAAAATGTCAAAGTCTGATATACGCCTTTAGAAAAGCATGCTTTTTCTCTTGTTCAGGATGTGAAGAAATTCTAGCATTATATTCTCTAGAGCAAAGTGCATGCTATCATCCCAGACTAGGTGATTAAATATTTACTACTATAGAGTGAACTGGGAAAATGCCAGGGGAAATGGATGGCTATCCTCCAAGAGTACGATCTTGAGATGCAACCAATGAAGATAGTCTAAGGCCAGGGACTATGTAGAGTGATGGCGGAAGTAACTCCAAGCATTGAATGCCAAACTTATACGGTGGAGTCCATCACTTAGGATCTGTGGTTTACCGACCTGACATACTTTTTGCTCAATAATAGATGCCCAGAGGGGCTTCCCCCAAAAAAAATTCATGCCCCGTGACTCAAAAGCACACATTTCATGATAAAAAACAAAATGCTTTTTTACAGTAATTTCAAAGGGATTTACCTCCGGTGCATAGACAGGGACCAAGCTGCCAAGATGATAGAAGAATTTCATGGGCAGTTCAGAACCGAGCATGGCTCTATTGATGCCACTTCCCACCATATTCTCTGGGCCAGATACTACTGGCCCTTCATCTTCAAATACGTCTACACTCACGTGAGGAAGTGCCACACTTGCCAAACTGTAGCCCATCATGAGCGAAACTCGGCCATGCCTTTGCAGCCGGTCTTTGAAGTTTGACCCTTCGCCTAATGGACATTTGATTTTATCAGGGAAATCAACCCTAGCTCATCCACCAACCACCATCATATCTTGAATATGACTAATTACTACACCCGGTGGTCTGAGGCAATTCCACACAAGAACAACACGGCGAATGTAGTCATCAAATTCCTGGAAGAAAACATAGTCACCAGATTTGGAATGCCCTTTTCTATAGTGTGTGACAATAGTATGACATTTTCTTCAGTGCAATAATTTGAATGGACCTATGAGAGGAAGATCACCTTGAAATTCCCCAGCAACTACTACCCCCAGGGTAATGGTGTGGCTGAATCTACCAATAAAAATCTGCTGGAGGTGATCAAACACTTGCTAGAACAAAATCCCTGAGACTGGCACCAAAAGCTTAGGTTCGCTCTTTGGGTAAACTGTATTAGAATCAAGGAATCCCTAGGGACTTCGCCATTTCATCTAGTTTATGGCTAAAATATTCTATTCCCTATCAACTTACAAATACTGATTTTATAGTTTATGCAGGAATTTAACAACCAGGACAACATTGTGGAGGTTCATCTCTTAAACCTGGTGAGAATGGAAGAATAAAGAGACGCAACACTGGAAAATTTTGTGCGTCATCAAGAAGTCATCAAGTGATGATTTGACTGGAGATCCCAATACAAAGCCTTTCGGGTTTCAAACCTAGTCCTTCTGTGGGATAAGGCCCAGGAGAAGAAAGGAAAGCACACCAAATTTAAAAGGCTCTGGCTCATACCATATCTAATCTCTAAGATCTATGGGGCCAATACTTATCACCTCAGTACCATGACCAGAGAATCCATTCCATTTCCCGTCAATGGATAGTTCCTCAAGCACTACTTTGAATGAGGTAGATGGTAAGTTTTCCCAAAGTTGTATTATATGTAAAGTGTTTCCCGCTTGTAAATATCTTTTCTCGGTGCTCCTGAGGAGTGCCTTGTCCTTGTAGATAGTTGTTGGCAGTCTTCTGGGACCGCCTTCTTTCTTTTACTTTTTTCTTTGCTTTCTTTTTCTTTGTGTGTCTTTTTTTTTGGGTTCCCAGCATGTTTCCCTCTTCTTGTAGATAGGTATGCTTCGCATGACATCTAGTTCCTAGAATGGTACCTGGTGCACTTTGGTTAGTCTGAAATATTTTGTTACCATGGTGGAATTTGTTTGCACTCTAGAGTTATTTTTTCTGTATGGTAAAAGGTTATGGGTAATCTTCATCGGATTCATATCTTGAAAGTCTTGACATCGGTTAAACATAAAATCTAAGAAGCAAATAATCGTATGATCCTTGAGGGAAGATCGATTGCACTGGTTATTGGCCAAGTCTAAAAATATAAAATATCCCGAGTCTAGAATGTCTCTCCTATTCAGCAGATTAAAATGAATGGAAAGGTGAAAGGAGTACCACCGTAAAAATTAGCTAAGCTTAAGGTTCACGGTGAAAGAAGTACCGCCTTCCCCATCTTCAAAAGAAAAGAAAAGAAAGACTGAAGAAAAGAGAATTCCTGTATCCGGGGGATCATGCAAGATGTAATGATTTTTGTTCAATATATGTAGTGTCTCCTCTCTGTTTACCCCAGAAGTCATCAGCTTGATTTTCTTTCAAAGCACACACTTCACAACTGATGAAAGATCGAAGGATTGAATCAATGATGAGTCAGATTTTCTCAGACACCTTGCACCTTGCAACCAAAGTACTCTAGGTAAAGGTGAGTTCTGGTTTTTCTAACTAGAGATTCTTTAGTTCTCAAATGCATAAAGGCATTCATCTCAGCAAGTCACCATTTTTATGCCCTACATACCTGTCCCTACATTTTGTTGGAAAAATGTTGGGTCCCCCTTTTTTCTTTTTGTTCTTCCTTTTTTTTTGGTTTTCTTTTGTTTTCCCCAACCTTTGCCTCTACGGGACCGGTGTTGTGTTCCTTTTTGGTCTTCTTTTCTCTGAGGCCTAGTCCTAGAGTGTTTTTGTTCTCTTTGTGCCAGCTGGATTCTGGACTCTGGGATTCTATGTCACTACTTCCTCTTTTGTTAGAGGGTGTGGTTGCATGGGATCCCTGAGCCTGGAGTCTGGAGGTTTGCCTTTTTTGGGACTTGCAGAAGGAAGTGGTATGTTTTTACCCTAGGGCTATAAATAGAGTTTCACCAATCATTGTTACATTCACTGTCAACAAATTACCCCAGAGCAATTCAAAGCAATTAGAGCGATTTCAACAGCAATTAAGTGTGATTTTTTCCCAAAAGCTTAAACAATGTCTGACAGTGACTGGAAGTTGTGCGTTCATGGTGATTCAAAGCTATTCATTTTCCAAGCACCTCCCATGCTCATCCTCCCACATCTCTCATTTCTAAGGTAAGCCCTTCTGGTCCATTTTCTGTGCTTTCTAGTTTTGTTTTGGGTTTTCTTTCCTTTTTACTTTTTGTCTCTGTTTCCCGTTCCATCCTTTTTTGTCACTTCCCATTGGTGGGATGACTCTGCCAGAGGGTTGTCCACGCTCTATGCAGTTGTAAACCATGTATTCTTGTACATTTTCTATATATTTTTTAAATTGTCATTATTTTGTAGGTAGCTGTAAATACGTTCATTTTTTGGGTCGGTCTATAAATCCTTCTTCAGCCCTCTATGCATGCATGTAAATTCTGTGTATTTCTATATATTCCCCCATGTCTAGTGGTGAGCTCACCATTCCCCTCTGTGTGTGATCAAATGTCAAGCTCACCCACCTGGTGCTAGTGAATTAAAACTTGGCACCTTGCCTGGTCAATTTTCTAGGCTTTCTCTCTCCTCTGTCATCTTTGCTTTAATGGCAGGTTTAATTCACCACGTGTGAGTATTCAAAACTGGCCCAAGTGGCATTTGTTCCCTTGCGTGTTAGGACAAATATCACCTTTAATTTCATTACTCCCTTTATTGCATGACCACATGACACCCCATGTCAGCCTAGTACAGCTAATTTCTAGTCGTGTCAATAATGGTCAATTTTCTGGACTACGGGTCCCATGTTCCCCTTCAATCTTCACTTCATCCACTACATGAGCCAGAATCCTCGAAACCCCCAGGCATTGATAAAATTCCCAAACAAGTCATTTTGTTTAATATATTTTTGGGGTTTGATACAAACTAACACCTTTTCAAGAACATATGTGAGGCGGTGATGAAATCTCTGAAACCCAAAATTTTATTATGTTTTATCCATATTGACAGTTGTCTGGTCTTGCAGGTTGCTGATAAATTCACAGATCCATCATGTCTGAAGCATCTTCTCCTCCCAAGAGTCTGGAACTCCCAACCACTTCAACTAGGGTAGCTTCCAGGACCAAAGCCGAGAAGGCCTTAGAAAATATTCCACTAACTGCAAAATATTTGAAGGAAGGAGCTATTATGGGATCTAAAGTAGATTCCAAGTTACAGATGATCACCGACACAAGTTTCGAAGCATGGGCCAAATTGTAGGCCTTGGTAAAAATGATTTTTATTCAGCGCAAGGCTGAAGATCTAATGGCACTAAATGTGGAAGCTTCAAGAATCCTCAAAGCCACCTCCTTCCCCTGCTCAGTGCAGGCTCTAGAGCTTATTATCACATAAGAAGAAAACTACAACACAGTCGTCTGGGCTGTCATGCTTACTGCTGCTCTTCCCTTGGGCTAACCAACACCCTTAGTGTCTCTAAATGCTGCAACATTTGTCAGGGATAGGGATCCCCCCATTTTCCAATTCCATTGTTATCATTTGGGCCTTGGCATTACACAATTTTGATAAGGTTCCATAGATGGCCCGGCAATACATTAACTCCAACTAGCTCAAGACCTTGAGGAAATATTATAGAAAGATGAAGTTGGAGATCCCCCACACAGAATTCAAGGAAAGTATACAAATGATGATCATCTCCTTATGTAGGGTCTTTGAAGAATTCCATGCCCAAGAATTTTTGGCATGGATGTATTACTTTCTGTTCGACATCACCTCCGCCAAATATATTTTTGATTGGGAAACTATTATTGCCAATCATGTGGACTCCCAGCTTGTTAAGGTCACCCAGAACTCCAATTTCTACATGCCTTCATATGTTTTGTGGGCACTAGCACAAAAATGACCCATAACCCAGGCTTTACTCATTGTCGGCATCCTCGGGACCAACCCGGACCAGAATGCTCTATGGGATCATTTCCCCCAAATTCAATGGGAGGCCAATTTCCCCAATTTTTGTAGAGTAACCGACACCTTTGTTTACTATAATATTCTTACACCCACTCAGGATGTTGGTTACCGGCTTTCAAAGGAGGCAATGATGCTGGTCAGTTCTTATGGCCATTACTTCATCCAGTTTCAACAACACTCTTACATTTGGGTGACCAAATTCTCCATAAAACCCTACCTATTTCCCAAGCATTGTGGGGATAGGATTATTGTTTTGGAATATTACAGGAATATCCTATAGCTACATACTCTTTTTGGCCTCAAGAAGGTCACCAACATTCCTTTCCCAATACTCTGCGGGAACTACACTTGCAACCTTGCAGCGGAAAAAGAAGCTGATAATGAATTAAAATGTCTAGGGATAGCATATTTTTACTTGGCGCGGAAGAACTTTGATCCACTGGATATGATAGCTTTGGCATTTCCTTGGGTGTCAAACCCCCACGAGCCTCACATGGAATATTTTTATGCAGACTGCCAGGATGATTTTGAAGTCTGGAATCGGCACTTTGTCAGAATGACACAAGGTATGATGAAGTGTGTCAAGCTTCAAACCTTTCCAAAGGATTTTTTAGATATCGGGTCCATAGAGGACCCACAGTACAAGGATCAAGGAGTGGACAAGATGGCTCTCCCTCCGGTGGATTGGGACACCCTAGAAAGACCAGCAATTGAAGACATCACCCATGATGTGATTGAACACAGTCATGCATATTTTTTGAAGGTATGTCCAAAGAGCACCCACAGAGTTGGCCCATTTTTGCAGGGATCTACTTTCGGATCTAGAACCTCTGGGAAAGGCAAAGACAAAGGAAAGAGAAAAGTTGATATCCCAGACCAGGTTCCATCTACAGTTTTAGCCCCCATTATGGAATAGGTGCACCTTTAGATGGCAGAATCCTATTAGCTGAAGGAAGTATTAGGCACCCATCTTGGCCTCCCAATTACTCCAGTAGAACCTGCCCTCCCTTCTGGCTCCCCTTCACTTGCAGAACTTATTGTCCAGGCAATGGGGATGAGAGTGGATGATGAAAGTGCAGCCATTTTGGATGTCAAACCCCCATTGGTGACAAGGAAAAAGAAGTAAAGAACAAATATCCCTCCACCAAGGGTAGATACAGATCTCGGGATGCCAAACATCCCCCAGGTGGAGATTATCCCAGACTCCCCTGAACCTAAGAATCCCTAGAGAACTCCCCTCCACATGATGATTTTGATGACATCTTTGGGACTGATGAACTTGTAAATTTATAGGGAGATATATGAAAAGTGATGGAGGAGATCGCCACACATGAAGTAGAAACAATCCTCGATAAAGGGGATATACCAGAGAAAGAAGTTTTCGTGGAACAAGAGATCCAGGTAGAAAAAGAAAAGGAGCAAGAATAGGTGGACATCCATGATGTTCAAGAGATACCAGTCATAGGGACCAAGATAGGAGCAAAGAGGCAAGTACAAGATGAGCAACGATCTTTGGCTGAGGGAACCAGACCTTCAGGAGTAACCGTAACCTCAGTCGCCATGCTCCAGATGCCTTCAACCACCCAGGGTAGTCCTTCACCCCATGTGGTAACATTTGGCAAGGTGATCCCTCTAACACTATAGTCAGATCTAGTTCGGACACCTTTGCCACCTCTGGAGGATAGACCAAAAAAGGAGATTGTCTCAGCAGAGGATGCCAGAGAGTAGCAACAATAGCAGTAGAATGAGGGGGAGAACCCTGAAAAATATGGATATTGATTCCACCAATGCTACTAAGGATGGGAACACTAAGGCAATGAATATTGATACCATTAAGGTGGATGGTGCAGGTGATCCTGCGAACCAAGAGAAAGAGTCTGAAGAGACTATAAATACTAGGGATGAACAACAGAACACCAGAGAAGACCCAAACAATCAGGCCCTAGCAGCAAGACCGCCCTTGCCACCACAATGGTTGTGGATTTCAAGAAGAGAAAGGCCCTAATGGTGGAAAAACCCCATCTCTCCCTATCCGAGATGATGGCCTAGAGTCAAGGCATTCCCAAGCTGAAGAAGGCCCGAATTCTCCATTCCATTCAGACTAGTCTAGGTAGAGATACAGTCACAGTTATTGTGACACCTCCCCTAGATAAAGAGGAAGCAGGGGTAAGTGCTACAGAGTATACAGTTATAGAGGTACCTCTGGGGAAGAGGGACAAGTAGGGTGAACTAGACCTACTAAAAGAGGCTAGCTAGGAAATTGAGGCCTTATACGATAAACAAGCCCAAAGACTGAAAGAGGAAAAGGAAAATAATGTAAATCTCCTTGGGCTTCTAACAGAGCTAGCACAACCCTTAACTGCAATTCCTCCATAAGCTTCTACATCTGGAACACCGCTCCCATAGGGTGGCATTGATGAATTGAGGAAAATGAAGAAGAAAGCGCAGGCAGTCGATGAGTGGGTAGCCAAGTAGGTAGGAAATGTTTGACATTTCTTAGTAACAACATTCCCAGACCTGCATACGACTGGTAACATCCTACACCATGTTGAAGGTTCCATTTCTCTATGGGAGGGAGAAATTGAACAATATAAGACATGGATGAGCGAGTTATGAGAAATCATGAATCTTGGGGAGGAACCCATCGCGGAGATGGGTATTTTGGGGGAAGATTATTTCAATTTTATCCAGGTCCAACACTCCAGACTTGATCTCAAATTGGAGATTAGCAAGCAACTGGTAGTGGCCCTAAAAAAAAAAAGTCTCGGGAGTAGAGTATTCTTTGAATTTATATAAGGCTTTTGTCATAAGGGTTTCAGGAGTCAATCCCTTCAGTACAAATATGTGTACTCTAGTGGATTATGTTATGGGGAAGTTTGATGAAATGATGGAGTTATGGTACCAGTCCCCAAGAGATTTTGACGGAGAAAAAATGTCACGCTTATCCTACATGATGCTCTAGGCCCATGATGTAGTGAAGATGGCCACAAAATTTAAGGGGAACGCCCTAGATATGGGCAAGCAATTGGAGGCATCCAAGGTCTGGCAGGCGTGCATCAAGAACATTGACGAAGAGGGAATTTCCTAACTTTTAGAAGCATTCAAAACATACAAGGCATAGTAAAGTTCTCCAGACTCTGTGGATTCTCACCAACAAGGTGCTAGTTTCCAAATTCATTATTCTTTGGGCGTAAGCTCCTGGACTCCAGAATTCTAGATCTAAATTTTTATATTCTTTCACAGTGTCCTACATCCAGGTTCCCTAGAGCCGACCGGTCATTGTCAAGCAGTCAATAAGGGGGTCAGCAGGTAGGTGATCCCGATAAGGCATGTCAGATGGAGGGATGGCTCTGACAGATGATTCTCCTAAGGAAACACTCCTACATTAACTTCCTAAGGTGTATCGAATACAAGGAGCCGCAATTTGCATTTATGAGGCATGTTGCCTTGAATACTGGGAAGATCAGATTTTCTCTTTTAATACCCCAAAACTCTTCTCTATTCTGATTCTTCTAGCTTTCTTGTCTTTTTCCTCTGTCTTATCAAACCTCTACTCCTTTTGAGGTGATTGTAAGTGGTGCAGGTAGTACCGACCACTAGATAATGTATTTCATGCATTGAGTGTACAGTTAGATTAGGTTAGTTTTAGGGAAAACTATGTGTATAAGTAAGAAGTCTGACCTCATAACAAGGGTCGGCAAAATTGATGATTTTGTAGTCCAACAAGTAATAGGAAATAGCTTTTCATTTTCAGTTGTTTCAGGAGCTCAATGCTCAATAGTTCTTAGTAGTTTAGATGCTCCCTTAGAGCCATGATTGTATATACTAGTGATGCTGGAACCCTTTGAGTTAATGAAGAAGGATGAACACCTTATGACTACTGGTTATGTGTTGTTCTGATTTTGGAGTTCACGAACATCTTTTGTGTTGTATGTTTCTAATGTCCTTTTCTCTAATGTTTTGTTTAGGTTAATGATCTCATTTCCTCTTTCTATTAAATATGTATGAATTGCTAGTTCTGTATATAATCAATATTTAGTGTAGTTCTTACATCGGAGTATTGTTGATATTTGAAATATGATGCATAACTATAAGTAGAAGTAACAAATTCTAAATCTGGTCTATCTTTTGCAATTTATTTGGTAAACATATCATGCTTGCAGAAAACCCCATCCCCATTGTTGAAATCCCCAAAGAAGATGAGTAAAACCAGCTATAGACACCCGAAAATGGACAGACTTGCGACTTTACATTAAAAACACTAATTTTCATCTATTAATTAATGGTTTTTTAATTGTTAATTAATCATCTATTTTCCTCTAAATTGATTCCCCAAATCATCTAATCTAATTCCCAAAATTAATTAAATAATTAATTTTATTTAATTAATTAACCTTAATTGATTAAATGCCATTAATTAATTAATTAAATTCAATTTCCTATAGTTTAAATTGAAATATTTAAACTTACTAATTAAATTAATTTAATTTCATCAAATAAAGCAATTCTAAATAAAAAAGAGTTCAATTATCTTAGATGTTGAAAACATTAATTGAATAAATGAATTAAATATTCATTTATCTTCAAAGAGATAACTCCAATCAGATCACATGGGTTACTCCACCCACCTCTCCAGCTCACATGGGTAACTCCACCCACCTCTTTAGTTCTAAAAGGTAACTCACAAATAGCTCTTTAGTCAACCAAACTCTATCTCCTCTTTACCAATTGAAGAGGTGGAGTTTACTGCTGGCTTCTCTAGTTCCCTTTGATCTCAATCATTCATCTCCCTATCTCTGGGATTGATCTCAACCTTTCATATCATTCTCAATTCCTATATAATAAGCCCTTCATACCCATTTGAAGGATCCAGGATTTTAAGCTCTCGTGCACCATTACTCCATCAGTTTGGTTCTAGCATTCAAGCCATCTTGCGATCACACACCCATTTCAAGTATCAAATTCTTGACACTTCTCAAGTCATAGATGCTGCTCACACCAATACTGAGCATCAAAAACAACATTTCGGAAGGAGTAGAGAGAGACAATAGAAGCTTCAAGCACTTTGGGGTTTGCATTCATTTGTTTTCCTTTCTTTGCTTGTACATTTTATTGGTTATGTTTCAAGTTATTCATTTTAGTAGTTTTTGTGTATTTGATTTCTATCATTGTAAACTATTACTACTAACCCCCGCCTTTGGAAAGCTTGGGAAGCACGAATCACGAGAAGAGGAGGCATACATTTTGGTGAACCCGACGTGATGCAAATAACACAAATATTTCTTGCAGACAGTAGACAGAACCAATTAGCCACAACCGTATGGTCGCAGACCAAAAGATTCATCCTTTTCTCGATATCTGTGCTATTTCACAATCACACCTATTTTTCTACAATCAACAACATTGTGCCACAATTGACTAGTTTAATACTATAATTGATTTCAGGATTTTGCATCATTATTCTGTCGTCTTCTATCTTTTTATCTTCTGGTATTTTTTTTGCAATTGATTGTGTTTGACCATAGTTACTAATTGTTTGTCACGATTGCCTGTATTTTACCGCAATTGCCCGATCTATGCCACAATCAAACGCATCCTGCCACAGAGGAAAGTAATTTTCCACAATCGCTAATATTCTGCCACAATTGACCAGAAGTTACCGCAATTGAATAAACCGTGTCGCAATCAACTCAAAAGCTACATTTCTGTCTATTTTTCTTGGTTTCCATGCAGGGCTGACCGACAGTGAATGAAAAGGAAGGTAATCAAACACATACCAGGTGCTAGAGCATTAAGAGCTACAAGAAGGAGAACTATCAACTATCGATCACAACAAAGGGCTATTCTCACAATCGCATCTGAAGATCAAAGCAAAGCATACACGAGGTACATTGACTCAATTAAGAGATTTGTAGGTAAGTATAAAGTCACCGTTAATTTCAAAAATCTCAATAATCCCAGAGTTTCTGGATATTATGTTGTTTTGGATTGAAATCTTTCATTTCTGAAGATACTAAATGCTTTCTTTGACAGGTACAAATTGAGAAGGCAAGATAACAATACAACTTAAAATTCATTCACTTGTTGATTTGGGCTTAAAAAGAACAGTGTTTGTCACACATCTCACATCTCATATTTCAGATTTGGGCTTAAAATTGATGTGGGGACTAAAATTGAACAAGGCAAAGAATCTCTCGATTTGGTGCATTAAAATTGAACAAGAAATCAACACCTACTCTTTGGGCTTAAAACTGAACACTTGTGCTTGTATGGTGGTGTGGCTTAGTTCACATTTCAAACTTTTGGAGCTTAATCGATTTACCTTGTGTCTTGAGTTTTTGGTGCACTTGCACAATCTATTAGATTAATAACATTTATACTTTTTTCAAAGGCCTGTCCAGGGAATGCGCTTCTTCCTCGGAGAATGACCTTAAACCGGTAATCCTTCTAATCGGTATATAAACAAGGTGCAAACCAAAGTTCTGTCTTATCTAGCCAAGCTCAGGCGAGGTGTGTTGATGATAGTCTGGATCGGGTGAATATCCCTAAGGAGCCAACATGGTCAACTAGGCTCTTAAGTGAGTCACACGCTTACAAACCGATTGGATAGATGCCACAAACCCTTACTACAACCTTGTTAATTAGAGACCAACCCGATTTACCTCTGAACATATACCTTATTATAGTGCAAGGGGTTGCATAATTTCCCCCCAAGATTCCCAACATATGTGTCCCATGACATTTGTGTAGTGAAAGAGATCTTCACTCCATGGAAACAATACCTGGAAATGGCAAAAACATGGGCGCCTACATCATGGACTTTCGTGTCCGAGTAGTGTGACAATTATTGTGTGAGCTAACAGATATTCAAGAATTAGGCCTATAACATTGTATTATGAAGCCATTGACCTAGATTAATCTGACTGTTCATTGTTGAGACCTCGTGATAACCTTGCAACTTGAAAAAGTTGTAGAACATAGACATTGTCAGTCTTCATTCTTCAAAACACAGTGTCTATTGCGCTTTTTCTTTGATCAGTTTCTAAAAATGCAAAACAAACATCCAACTGTCAAAATGAGTCAATCGTGTTAAAGTCTAGGGTTGTCAACAACAACTGTCTTCCAAATCAGAAGCCTTGTTCTAGAATATCAAAATTGTTAGACAATAATACCTATCCTCTAGTTTCATTTAGACTGTTCCTGTTTACCGCAATTGCCCGCATTTTGCTGCAATTGACGGAAGTCTTCCGCAGTTAACTTGTTTATTGCCACAATTGACCTGTTTATTACCATAATCAATGATAAAGTACTGCAATCGCCCATTCACTTTTCCGCAATCGGTGGAGTTGTGCCGCAGTTGACCAGAGATATTTTACACCTATTTTGGCCTAAAAACCTTGAAAGAACTCTTCATTTTATGTCAAAGACCAATGTCTATCCCCAAAACACATGAAGAACATTGTGTGAATCTCTAAACATTAAAGATAATCCCTTCTCTAAAAAGCACGATTATTGTCTAAAACATTATTAGTTTGAAAGCTCAGACTTGAAATATCTTGATCTCATCATATCAAACTTCATCATTATCTCTATCAAGTGACTTTGTCCAAGGCAAACATTGACAAATCTTATCTTTTACATCATCACAACTTTGAGATCAAGATATATCAACATGTGTCCTTAGAATTACCCTTGTCCAAAACATAACTCAAACTTCCTTAGAAAGGTTATCCTTTTTTGTTTGCTTTATATCACTTGTTTTAGTTACAAAACCTGGACCACACTATGTCTCAAACACCTCATAGAGATCCTTAAACAAGGTCAAAGTCTAGAACACAACTTGATGAGTCATATATCAATAGATTTCCCACTTGGGAAACAGAGCAAGAGAATGATCCTTTCGTAAATACCAGTTCTGCTCTATTTATTGAACAACCCCATGGGTCAACTTTTTTCCAAAATGTCACAGAAGAGGAAATTGAAGATATTGAGAAAGATGCTTATTCCACACAAGTAGTTGACGTTATTGTAGAGAGGAATCCCAAATGTTACTTAGCCATGCTAATAAAGAAGGGATTCAAACTCCCCACTGAATTTAGTGTGTTGACCATATGGCCTGAAAACCCTCTCGCAAGTCAAAACACTACTCAATCCTCTCAGATACTACCTGTTGTCTCTCAAATATTCCCACAATTGACAACACCCACATTGGCACAGACGATGCCCATTCAAACCAATTGCACAAACAGAGCAAGCACATCTTCCACTCAAAGCATGACAGGCTCACAACTAAGTGCACCAATGGTCACTAGTATGCCTCCACCTTCAGTCTCATGGCCTAGACAATCAAGCTCTCATGCTATGCCTTCCATCCCACCAAATAGAAGCTATTCTAAAACTATGCCACTACTACAATCAATTCCTACTATTCTTGGGATCAACACATCATTCCCGCAGGGATTCATCTCTGCAAGTATGACTTAAAGTCAATTCCCACCCAAGGCTACACCTTTGCCCATTCCAAAAACAATCCAACCTCAACAAAACATCCCCAGCTTCAGTTGCCACAATTCCAACCTGAGCAACAACAACCTCAACTTCAATTGCCATAATTCCAACCCCAGCAACAGCAACCCCAGCTTTAGTTGCCACAATTCCAACCCAAGCAACAACAACCCCAGCTTTAGTTGCCTCAAATCCAACCCCAGTAATAGAAACCCCAACTTCAATTGCCTCAAATCCAACCCCAGCTTCAGTTGCCACAATTCCAACCCCAGCCTCAACAACAACAATATCAACCCCAGCAGTATCAACCATATTTTCAACAACAATAGCATTCCCAATCCCAACAGCAAACACATCAAAACCCATCATGGGCTACTCATGTGCCCCCATTTAAAAATCATGTGGTGGGAAATCAATATCAAGTCCCCAGGATGAAATCATATGTTCCTACTCAAGGGATGCAGAGGCGCAGCCTCATACCTACTACTACACAGAGGAACATCATCACACATCAGCCTCAGTATCAAACGGACATGTTGATGCAACAAATGCAAACCCTTCAAACCCAAATGATGGATATGAAAAATCAGGGGCAAACTAAATCCTATACCATAGAGGATTTATACCCATACCCCTTTGACCACTATCTTCACATGTCTCCATTCCCAACTTACTTCTCGGTACTGAAATTTGACAAATATAGGGGCAATACCAACCCTTTTTAACATATCCGAGAGTTTTTTACTAGTTGCGCCAAAGTCACACATGATGAGACATATTTAATGTGAATGTTCCTATAAAGCTTAGCTAGACCAGCAATGGAATGGTTTTCACATTTACCTCATGGCATTCAGTCTTGGGGTGAACTGGCTGAAAAGTTCATCGCTCACTTCCATCATAACATCGAGCGCAAGGTCAGTATCAAGGACCTTTGCAATATCAAATAGAAGGATGGAGAGTCTTTTGTAAAATTCCTAGAGAGATGGAGGAATAATGCAAACCAAATAACTTATGATGTGCCTGAACAAGACCTAATAGTCATATTTTTTGACAATCTGATCCTAGACATGTCATTCACAACAGAATTGAAGTTAGCTATGAACTTCACACAACTCATCGAATGAGGAGTTCGTTGTGAGCAGAACTTTGTCAAATGAGGAATCCTTGTAGATCCAACACAACCGAATACAAACAAAAATGCAATAGACAAAGCTAAGTGGTGGAACAAAAAAAATGTCACCAACAATGGTGGCATTGATGTGAAGACAGTCAACTACGCACAACCCAAGGTATCACTGCAAGGGACACCTGTGGCCAACCAACAACCCATAGGGCCCACTCAAAAAGAGTACACTCAAAACCAACCCCCTTGTCCAAGCAGTTGTTGTGTCAAACAATCAACAACAAACTCAACGCAAACCATGGTTTCTATTCCTGCAGTGAGATTTCACACCATTAGGAGAGCCAATAGAATCAACTTTACGGAAGCTGATACAATCCAACACTATCACTCTCCCGGAAATCAGGGAATTCGAACAAGGTGAAAACAAACCAAGGTGGTATAATGACAATGACTTCTACGAGTTTCATCAGGTGAAAGGACACAAAACACCTAACTATTACCGATTGAAACATGCTATCCAAGATCTGATTGACACAGGGGTCATCGATGTAAAAAATACCCAAGCCAAAGGAACAACTGATCACACTATATTCAATGATACATTTCATGATCACAACAAAGGGAAAGCCTCTGGGTCTGGTGGATCATCAAAATAGGTCAGCTATATATATGCCAACAGTGATAACGTTATCAATTGCCTCAATCCTCCAGATAGCCATGTGATATGATCACTATCAAAGACCAAGGTAACAAATGTGCTGTAACAATGCATCATACCAGAGTTGTCTTTTAGGGAGTACCATCCTCATCTACTATATCTGCCAATCCTAATACAACCTTGGATCCACAACCAATCCTAGTGGATCAACTAAAGTGCATACCTACCCAAATATCCATGTTTGACCTATTGCACATATCTTCGTAGCATAAACTGGCACTTGACCAAGCCCTTCAGAATGCAGTTGTCCCAAGGGACATAACACTCAAGAGCTTCCAAACAATGGTTAACCATATAGCTACTAACAAACATGCAACATTCATAGACTATGATGTGCCACCACATAAACCCCTGCATAATGATTCTTTGCACTTGCTTGTCTAGGTGTACAAAAGCGCTATCCATAGAGTCCTTGTTGATGGTGGGGCTAGATTGAACATTTATACTCTAAAGTTAATCAAGAAACTAGGCTATTTAGAATCAAGAATTGATGTCACGAGGAGAATAAATATCAGAGCTTACAACAAACAGGAAAGATCCTCTAAAGGTATTATCATTCTACCTGTCCGTATTGGTCCAGTGGTCAAGAACACTCCCTTCTAGATCCTAGATCTTGAGTTGGGATACAATATGTTACTAGGGGGACCATGGATACATGAAATGCAAGCCGGACCTTCAACATACCATCAATGCATCAAGTTCCCACACCAGGGAGAAGAAATCATCATAGAGGGAGATCCCAATCCTTTCCAATACTATAATGCGGTCCAAATCAGCACTGACAACCAGGTACCCTTAAAACAAGACGTAAGCATCCCCTCCTCTTGAGATTCAAGTCGTAAGGATGTCACATGGAAATTAGGAAAAATATCCATTAACAAAAAGGGTTGTGGTGAATACAGATATGAGGAAGCTTTCACTATCACAAACATGCCTCAGGTCCCAAGAACATATGGCATGCCGCAACTAGTTATTATAAAAGAAACTTCAGGGCCTGTTCTATTCAGATGTCCACTCGTGAATTTTATCAAATGGGGGGACATTGCAGAAGAAAAAACATTTGAACAAGATATCAGCACATGGTTGTACCAAGATCCACAAGAGACACTTCAACAACCACTACCCCTATCAAACTATGGAAATGGCTATACAATGTTACAAAGTTTCGGGTATGATGGTACAACTCATCTGGGGACAAGACAACAAGGCTTAATGGAATTGTCTCTCCTGTCTACCCAGAGAAATAAGAGAGGGTTAGGCTATGGGAAAAAAAGAACCATCCCTATAATCCAAGACATCCTAGTTGATCAGGAACAAATAGCAGAGATGCACTGGGGGCAAAACTTAGAACATGTCTTAATAAGAAAAATACTACAATAGTCATTTCCCGCCAAAGAGGGAACCTCTCAAACCTGAATAAACCTCAACATAGCCATCGATGATAATGAAGGAAGTGAGACATCTGATGATAATTCTATTGAAATTGACTCCCATGAGTATGAGTGGAGATCCCTTCATGACTTTGAACCATCAATCCCAGATTATTCCCCTTAGTTAGCCACCACCATAAACCTTGAAGACTTATTTGACCAACTATCCATTGATGACCAACCTTGCATAGATAAACATGTCATTCTCCATTCTTCAAGTGATGCATCCACATCACATTTTAGGTTTGTCAAAACCCTATTCAAAGTCCCTTTCAACCAAATAGAGTCAAACGAACATGAGGGCCTCTATCTTGTACACCCAGAACTAATAGAGTGGGATCAACAAGGACCGCCTAATATGGATGTTTTTGAGAATGATGAGGCCATTGAAAACTTCATGGGACTTAGAGAGGGAATGCCTTTAGGAGACCATAAAGAAGGTTTCTCCATTGACCTCGATAGATCAACATACTTTTGGGGGGAAGCCCTTCTTTCCAGTCATCAAAACAAATCAAAAAAGAAAAAATAATCATCAATAAGTGAAAATCGAAAGGCGACACAAAAAATGATAAAAATCTAAAACAAGACGTATCTTCTAGTGAAAACCTCACCGAGGCGCTAGAAGATGGAAAGAAGGAACTCCTCCCCTTAATAGAGGAGAAATTGGTATTAATAGCAAAAGAAATAGAGGAAGTCAACTTGGGAGATGACAAGAACCCAAAGAACATCTACTTGGTGAAATCACTCACCCTAGAGGATAGAGAATAGTTCATTAGTTTCTTTAAGGAAAGAATGATCAATTTTGCATGGTCCTACTTGGATATGCCAGGATTAGATCCAGAGCTTGTACTGCATCATCTCCAGTTGTTACCCAATGCCAAACCTGTCAAAAAGGAGCTAAGAAATATGCATCCCCATGTTGCATTTCTAGTCAAGGAAGAATTGAAAAAGCTCATGGACACCAACTTCATATGACCAATCCCATATGCAGGCTGGATATCTAACTTGGTACTAGTTACAAAGCACAATGGTCAGATACAGATTTGCATAGATTTCAGAGATCTCAACATAGTTTGTCCCAAGGATGACTTTCCTTTACCTAACATTGATATGATAGTAGATCTAATCATTGGACATCAAATTCTATCACTCATGGATGGATTTTTAGGGTATAATCAGATAAGGATCACACTAGAGGACCAACACAAAATAGCCTTCACATGTCCTTGGGGTACATATTGTTGGAATGTCATATCGTTTGGTCTAAAAAATGCTAGAGCAATGTATCAAAGGGCCATGACAACTATCTTTCATGATCTCATCCTCAAAACAATGGAAGACTATGTGGATGACATACTAGCCAAGTCAATGCTTTGCAAGGATCATCTACAAGTACTGGGACCAATCTTTGACAGAGTGAAGGAATACAAAGTCTATTTAAATCCAAAGAAATGTGCATTCGGGGTCACAGCAGGAAAGATACTGGGGTTCATAGTGTCACATAGAGGTATCAAAGTGGACCCAGAGAAAGTCAAAGAAATATTGGACATGCCACCACCGTCAAACCTAAGGCAACTAAGGGGATTACAAGGAAGGCTCCAATCAATCAGGTGCTTCATAGCTCAACTAGCAGACAAGTGTCACACATTCCAAAATCTACTGCACAAGGACATCAAGTTCATATGGACAGAGTAGTGTGAATGAGCTTTCCAAATATTCAAAGACTATCTACTGAAGTCTCCTATATTGGTGCCACCAGTCCATGGTAGACCATTGCTTCTATATATCTCAGCAACAAAATCAGCATTAGGCGTACTCTTGGCACAACATGATGACATAGGTAAAGAAAGGGCCATCTACTATCTAAGAAGAATATTGGTAGGATATGAGCTCAACTATATGCCAATTGAAAAGTTACACCTTGCAGTTTTCTTCGCTTCCCAGAAGCTGAGACATTATATGTTGAGTCACCAAACAATGTTGATTGCACATATTGATCCCTTAAAGACCCTCCTAAGAAAAGCAATGCTCACTGGATGACTAGCAAAGTGGGTAATTATCTTAAGTGAGTTTGACATTGAATACATAGATAGAAAGGCCATCAAAGGGCAAGTGATTGCAGACCAACTAGTAGAGAAATCTATTCAAAATCATCAGCCTATCATTTCCAAATTTCTCAATGAATCTATTATGACACTACAACCACCGATCGAGGCATGGAAAATATACTTTGATGGGTCGTGCATGAACCATGGTGCAGGGGAAGGAATAGTGCTTGTCACTCTAGATAATGATACAATTCCAAAATCTTTCAAACTCAACTTCCCCTGCACAAACAACATAGCAGAATTTGAAGCACTGGTCATCGGTTTAACAATAGCAATTCAATGGAGAATCAAGAACATTAAGGTCTATGGAGATTCACAGTTGGTCATTAGCCAAGTAAACAATGATGATATGAAAAAATATGAGAAGCTAATACCATACAGAGCAAAGATGGAAAGGTTGCATGCTAAGTTCTAATACATCTTCTTTGAGAAAGTACCACAAGCTCAGAACAAAGCTGCAGATGCGATGGCTACCATAGCATCACTAATCGATATGCCGGGCAACAAAACATGATTCTAGTTTCTAGTAGAACAACTCTTGGTGCCATCACATCAAGCATCCATCATAGAATTATCATGTGTCCTTGTTGGTCCTGAAACCCCATGGTACCAAGATGTATACAACTACCTCCAAAATAGTGTCTTACCTCCCAACTTGTCTAGAAACTAGAGAAAGTACCTCATCCACCAAGACTCTAGGTATACCATCCTCTCAACTACTTTATATAGATGAAGTCTAGATAGAACACTACTATGATGTCTTACTTCCACAAAATCCCAGAGAGCTCTGTACGAGGTACATGAAGGAATTTGTAGAACCCACAAAGGTGGCAACAACTTAGCTAAGAATATCACCCGCATGGGATACTACTGGCCCACAGTAGAGATAGATGCACACAAACATGTACAAATGTGTAGGAAATGTTAGATCCATGGAGACCTCATCCATGCACCAACCCAAGAACTAAATCCTATCACATCACCATTACCATTTTCTATGTGGGGATTTGACCTAGTGGGAAAAATTATACCTTCTTCAGCAAATGGACATAAATACATCATAGCAGCAATAGAGTACTTCACAAAGTGGGTGGAAGAAATTCCCCACTTACATCACTGAAAAGCAGATATCAATGTTCATACTTAACCACATCATTTGTCGATACGGGATCCCTCAAACTATTCTGACAGATCACTGTACACCTTTCCAAAACAAAGATGTCAAAGAGATATGTGAATAGTTCCATATAAAACAAGGGTTCTCTTCATTTTATTATCCTCAAGGGAACACCCAAGCCAAAGCTACAAACAAAGCAATTTTGAAAATCTTGAAGAAAACAGTGAACAAATCAGGATGAGACCGGCATTTACAACTTAGTCCCGCATTATAGGCATACAGAACTAGCATGGGAACACCTACAGAGACACTCCTTTCTCCCTAGTCTATGGATCATAGGTGGTACTACCCCTCGAAGTGGAAATCCTATCCCTAAGGATATCATTGAAGAACCTGATTACAGATGAAGACTATAGAGTAGCAAGGCTCAGTGAACTGAAGTTACTAGATGAAAGAAGACAGCATGCCTTCAACCACTTACAAGGCTATCAAGATCACCTTAGAAGGAATTATCATAAGAAGGTGAGGTCATGAACATTTGAGGTAGGAGACCTTGTCCTCACAAAAAATCAAAAGAACCAAGCAGAAAGAGTGAAACCAGGAAAGTTTGAGCCTAACTAGCTAGGACCATATGTCATTATCACCTCTACCCAGAGTGGGGCATACCAAATGGCGACACCAAAAGGAGATCAACTCCCTAGATACATCAAAAGAATGCACCTCAAGAGGTTCTATGCTTGAGGTCTCTATGGTTAAGGCACCTATCTACATATGCAGAAAATAGCAAAAAATTTGAAAAAATACAAAAGGTTACCTTGGTGAAAACCTAGCAAATAGGCGCCTTGGTGACAACAAAATAATCAAAAAAAGAAAAAAATTAAAGAGAAACAAAATCACTCTCTCAGTGAAAACCTGGCAAAAAGGTGCTATTGAGTAGGTACCTTTGTGAAAACCTGGCAAATAGGCGTCAAGTGTTCAAATCCATCTTCACCATCAATGAACTCCAAGATCAAAAGCTTGAGAACACTTTGAATGCAAGACTGACTACCACGCTATATCTAGAAGCACAAACCTCTTTAAGCACCAAAACTTATCCATGGTTAGTACTGGTCCACCAGACTAGGGGGAAATTCAAAATGTATTGAAAAATCCTAAAAATCAGAAACTCATCAAAAATCTGAAAAACATCAAAATGTCCTGAAAAAAATCAATCCTCAATCAAAAACATTAAAAAAATTGCAAAATCCCAAGCAATAAAATCAACTCGGTTATCAAAAGAGCAAAGTGAGATCACACCAAGTCAATCAATGTCACAATCATGAGCTTTGCGAATCAACATTGGGCTCATATGACACAACTTTATCAATCTATCAAATTTATCAGCAAGAAAACTGGCGACCAAGCCAATCTATCAATTGTCACAATCATGAGCTTTGCGAATCAACATTGTGCCCATTTGACACAGCCTGATCAGCCATCCAAATCAATCAAAACAATCAAATCCTATCAATCATCTTATGCAGTGATGGATACACTTAAAACTAGATAGGTCAGTCTTATATGAGTCATCTATTACTGAAACCAAACACACTCAAGCAATCAAGCCAATCAAGCCTATCAAAAGAGTTGAGCCAATCAAGAGAATCCAACTGAATCAAGGAACCATCCAAAAATGTTGACTAGTTCAGTCAGTCGGTCAGATGTCAGTCTATATTTTGTGGTTATGTTCTTACGCTACTCTAGGATCCACCATGTGAGGAGAGTAGCTATGATAGATCATTACTTATTTTTCTGTCTGTTGAATTTTCACTTCGATTTCAGGGCCATGATGATTTAGGATAAATGCGGTAGGTGTTTCCACTTATCTGGTAGCAGTGCAATTCCATGATCTAAGCTTCACCCTGGGAAATAATTGGACATTCCTTCTCTTTTATTTGCTTGTTTATTATAGAATCAAGAGCTTGTGGTGCTATTTAGATAGACTCTGAGTGCGTTGGAGTTCTATCTTGGTTTCTATGGTCTTTTCTTTTTTGCAATAAAGAGCTCATGATGCTATCTAGATGGACTCTGGATGCGTAGGAGTTCTATCTTATTTTCTTTGGTCTTTTCTTTACGGAATCAAGAGCTCGCGGTGTTATCAAGATGGACTTTGGGTGCATAGGATTTCTATCTTGGTTTCCTTTTTCAGTTAATTCAGAGGACAAAGTAGTATCCAAATGGTCAATAGCTGGGTGCTTTTGGCTCTCTTTCTTTTCAAACAGGGAACATAGCTAAACCCAGATGGTCAATATTTGGGTGCACTAAGTTCTCTTTCTATTCAATATCTCTACTCCTTTTTCTTATCAAGAGGTCATGGCGGTATCCAGGTGGTATGTGATCTGGATGCATTTGACGCTCTTCAGAATTTCAAAAAATAAAAAAAGATGCAATGATGACAAATATTGGAAACAGGGGCATTGACTTGGGACACTCATCTTTTCTATCAATTCATATCTATCAAAAAAGCAAAAAAATCCTTTCTATCATTCCATATCTATTAGATCAATCCCAGAGAAAATCTATCCAAACTAACTTCTTTCTAATTAACACATGCATTACTCAGATATTTTGTGCATAATAGATTGCATTCATTCCATTTAAGTGCATCATAAAAATGAAAAAAAACATAGCAGTTGCATACATGGTAAAATAAATCATATGCATCCATAAGCATCTCATATAAACATGCATTTCATTTCCACCATCCTACATAAACATGTCAGTATCATAGGAAAAGTAAATCATCCATCTACGAGTCTGCATAATAGAATCATATTGCATATACATTTTCATCACTTAAACCAAATCATGTAGAATCATACATATATCAAGTAAACCAATGGACATCATATCAAATCACTAGCTACATCTCATATAAATCAAAATATCTGAGTACAATGAACGGTCGCAAGTTTGAACAAAGGAAGGTAACCAACATATATATCAATAAATATCAGTGTGTCGAGATACAAAAATGGATAAGCCTCAGAGTATATCAAATGAACATCACTACAAAAAGGTACATGTACAAAAGTGGAAAGGTACAAAATCAGCAGGTGCTACCCCCACCCTCACCGCCAGGTGGACGAGGGGGTGGCATATCAATAGCAGGTCTATGTGATGAACTAGGAGCTCCAACACCACTACTCTATGATCTCTAAGCCCTACTAGATCTCTGAGAGGCTGTATAACTGGGTACTCTCTGCTCAGCAGGAACTACACCCTCATAGTGGAGCCTCCAGTACTCAATCCCTCTCTGAGCATCATGCCCAGATCTATAATACATGTCTAAAACATCTTGGTGAGAAGCATCCTATACACTGTCAATAAATGAATGGACCTCAGCTCGAGCTTGTCTCTCTTTGGCCTCAGCTACTACAACTCTAGTCTCCATCGCACCTATCCTGGCCTCAACAGCTGTCACTCTAGCCTCCAAAGTAGTGGCACGTGCATCGAAAGAGGCAAGTCTAGCCTATAAATTGGAAATCTATTATGTAAGTCTCTCTAGATCATAAGGATCTACGTCCATCGCTCCCATGGCCACATCCATGTCACCCTCCTCCGCTCTATCACCCAATCCCTCATCTCCCCTCCCCCTCACCACCCAAGAATCATCCTCACTATTCAAACTCCCCTAGTGCTACTATATATACTGCCACTACTAGTAGATGAGCTCGTACCTACACTCTCGGCATC
>MU223247.1:2693387-2724891 GCA_018584345.1 Thuja plicata
CTTCAGTCAACCAAACTCTATCTCCTCTTTACCAATTGAAGAGGTGGAGTTTACTGATGGCTTCTCCAGTTCCCTTTGATCTCAACCGTTCATCTCCCTATCTCTGGGATTGATCTCAACCATTCATCTCATTCTCAATTCCTATATAATAAACCCTTCATACCCATTTGAAGGATCTAGGATTTCAAGCTCTCATGCGCCATTACTCTGTCAGTTTGGTTATAGCATTCAAGCCATCTTGCGATCACACACCCATTTCCAGTATCAAATTCTCAACGCTTCTCAAGTCATAAAAGCTGCCCACACCAATACTGAGCATCAAAAATAGTGTTTCAGAAGGAGTAGAGAGAGACAATAGAAGCTTCAAGCACTTTGGGGTTTGCATTCATTTATTTTCCTTTCTTTGCTTGTACATTTTATTGGTTACATTTCAAGTTATTTGTTTTAGTAGTTTTTGTGTATTTGATTTCTATCATTGTAAATTTTTGCTACTAACCCCCACCTTTGGAAAGCTTGGGAACCACGAATCATGAAAGAGGAGGTGTACACCAGCTATCTCCCCAAACAAATAGTCACCTACCCAACTTAGCTTCCCCTGCTCCGTCGAGACCCGACACCCAGGTGCTTGAATGCCTAGAGAATTCATTCTCTGGAGAACCTTTACAAGTGTAGTTGGTCGATACCCCGGTACCCAGTGATAACTTATCACTGTTGGCAGAACTGGTCACAAAGTCTCGTCAACAAAATTTATTAAAAATTTCTCCCAATCACAAGGAGATCTTGGAAAAATCTCTTGTGGAAACTAATGGTCCTATAAACTTGGAGGAAGATAAGTTTCAAAACATGGTAGGACATCTTGTTGCACCATATTGCCTTTCATTTTCAGAACAAGATGATATGTCAATCACTCATCCTCAAAATTTTCCCTTGCATATAGAAGTATTTATCTAAAGGCATAGGGTCAAGATAGTCCTCATTGATGGAGGAGCTGGTCTCAACATTTGCACCTTGAACCTAGTCAAATCTTTAGGGTTATCCAAGTCATCTATTGATCCCAAGAAACAAATCACTATAAAGTCTTATGATGAGGAGGAAAGATCTTCTAAATGAATGGTGGTTTTTCCCATTCAAGTAGGTCCTATCAAGAAATATACCATTTCTCAATTCCTTGAAATGAATTTAACTTATAATATTTTATTGGGAAGACCATGGATTCATGATATGTACGCGGTGCCTTTGACCTATCATCAATGTATCAAATTTTCGTACATGGGTGAAGAAATAACTATTGGAGGAGATTCTAATCCCTTTAGATATTACAATATGATGAAACCTCTTCATGAGATATTTATTCCACATAATAGGGAAGGAATAATTCCTAGTGTCATCATTAAAGAAACCAAAGAGGAAGGTCTTACTTCTACATTAAATGCTACATCTACTTCACATTCAAATAAAACTAACTTACCTACATCAACTAAGGGAAAAGAGAAAGTTAGTTGTGAAGGTCAAAGTTCCAATGATAATTTAGTAAAAGCTTCTACACCAAAGATAGAAATTTTGAGACCCTCTAAGGATGAGAGAGAAAAAACCAAAAGGGACAACTATCAAAAGATGAGTGAGATGATGCATAATTTTGAAAAATAATGCAGAATCAATTCAAAAGGAGTAGGGGAATATTTTGTTTCTCTATTTGATTTACCAAGTTCCCCAAAGACATATGGGAAACCTTCAAGTTCTCATCCACCTTAAAAATACAACTCTCATTTTGTAAGAGAGAGTGATCAATCAGCCCTATAAAAGGAGGATAATAAAGTTTTACAATGGCTCTACAAAGAGGTGGATACTTCAAACAATCCCGTTGAAAGAGTGCAACATATCAATATCCAAACTGATAAATATGGAAAGGGATTTCAAATAATGAAAAATATGGGATATAAGGGAAGAGGAACCTTAGGAATGAGAAATAGAGGGTTGCTCAAACCTATTGAACTTTCTTGGAGACCAAAGGATGAGAAATTAGAAATAGGGTATCAAGATAAAGGAGAATTTCAAGCCCTATGCATGGTTTTTATGAGCATGTACACATGTTATAATCTGAGAGTGAGGATGATTCTAGAGAATATGAGTGGGATTACCTATCCAAAGACTCTTGTCACAAAAAAGAGGTAGATGTCATTCACACCTATGCTACTATACCTAATGCCAAAAATCAATACAATATGGATCAAGGTTCGAGTTCTACACAAGCATCAAATGAGCCTCAAGAATCCAATGTAGGAAAAGCATCTAGTGGAAACCAATGGAAAGGTAAACCTTGGGTACCTTCGTGGGGGGGTAATTCAAACATTATATTTAATCCACATGCATTCTTTCCCATGGAAATCCATGAGGAGTCTAGTGAAGAAAATGTTGATCCTACTTCCATGGAACACCTCGAGCAGGCACATGTTATTGCCCTAAGCAATACAATGTACGAACCCTCAAATGAAGTCATGTCCTTGAACCCTTCAAATGACAACTTTCCTAATGATTCCTTAGCCCTTATTAATCCCAAACTAATTTATTGGGACTTAACCGAACCTGATGACCTACTCTATTTTACCAATGACAATGTTATGGTCCAATACCTTAATGCGGTTGAGCCATCTTCCACCAACGAATTCAATCCGAACATGATGATAGAGGCAGGGGTCCAATCTCTTAATCCATAAGATGAAAGAAAAAAAGAAAAAAAATGCAAAGGTCTAATGGTGAAAACCACCATGTGGCAGTACGAGACCCTAAAAAGGTAAAAATAATGGATGTTTTCAAAGGGGAAAACCCAACTGTGGCACCTAAGGAAGAGATATTGGATACCCTACCAAAAAATGATGAAGCGAGATCTCCTATCCTCATTGAGCCAACATAAAAGGTCAACATTGGAACCAAATTGATCCTAAGTTTATTTATTTAGCAACATCATTGACTCCATTAGAAAGGAAGGATTTTATCGAATTCTTTCAAGAAAAGAAAATCAACTTTGCATGGTCATATGTAGACATGCTAGGATTGGATCCAAGTTTCATAATGCACCATCTTAATGTGAGACCCGATGTAAAACCTATGAAGAAAAAGTTGAGAAAAATGCATCCCCATGTAGCTTTACTAGTCAAGGAAAAATTGGAAAAGTTACTAAAGGTTGGCTACATAAGATTCATAGTTTATGCAGAATAGATTTCCAATATTGTACCTATTACTAAACATGAAAAATCCCTTCAATATGCATGGATTTTAGAGACCTTAACCTTTCTTTCCCTAAGGATGGTTTTATATTACCTAGCATTGATTCTATAGTGGTTTTGACAATAGGACATTCTATTTTTTCATTGATGGATGGATTTAGTGGCTATAATCAGATTCAAATTGCACCTGAGGATCAAGAAAAGACCACTCTCATGTGCCCTTGGGGTACTTTTTGTTGGAATGTTATGCCCTTCCACCTCAAAAATGTCGGAGAAACCTATCAAAGGGAAATGACAACTATCTTCCATGACATGATGCCTACTTTCCTAGAAGACTATGTGGATGATATCTTAGCAAAGTCACATCAAATAAAATATCATCTCCCTATCCTAGAAAATATTTTCACAAGATTGGAGTAATTTAAAGTAAGGTTAAATCCAAAGAAATGTGTATTTGGTGTTCAATCCGGCAAGCTATTGGGCTACATAGTTTCAACAAAAGGGATAGAAGTGGATCCGTAAAAGTGCAAGCAATCATGGAAATGGAAACTCCCAAAAACATTAGTCAAATGAGGTCACTTCAAGGAAGAATTCAATCTATTAGGAGGTTCATTTCTCAATTGGCAAAAAAGTGCCACTCTTTTACAAGATTGCTACATAAAGATACCATTTTTACATGGGATGATGAATGTAAACAAGATTTCACCCTATTGAAGACATACTTGGTAAATGCACCCATTTTGATGTCTCCCATCAAAGGAAATCCCTTACTATTATACATTTCAGCAATACAGAGATCTTTAGGGGTTTTGTTGGCACAAGAGGATGATGAAGGAAAAGAAAGAGTTATTTACTATTTAAACAGAACCATGAACAAGTATGAGTTGAACTATAGCTTCATGGAAAGATCTTGTCTAGTGGTAGATTTTCCTCACAAAAACTATGACATTACATGTTGATGCACAAGGTGAAGTTGATTGCAAAAATTGATCCATTAAAGTATTTGCTTACTAAAACATCCTTAACAGGAAGAATTGCTAAATGGGTGATGGTACTCAGTGAATTTGACATTGAATATGTGAACTGAAATTCTATCAAAGGCCAAGTCATAGCTGATCAATTGGATGAAAATCCTTTAGTTTCCAATCATCCTATTCAAGTGGAATTTCCAGATGCATAAATAGTCAATGTGGAAGCCAAAGCATGGAAATTATATTTCGATGGATCCTACACTTAGAATGGTTCAGGAGCTAGAATTCTATTGATTACACCACAAGGATACACCATTCCTAAGTCTTACAAACTATTATTCCCATGCACAAACAATATTGCAGAGTATGAAGCTTTAGTCATAGGCATGAAAATGGCTTTAGAATGGAACTTCACAAAACTACGATTTTATGGGGATTCCCAATTAGTCATCAATCAAATAAATAATGAATATCAAACTAAGGATGACAAATTGATTCCATATAAGAGGATGGTAGATGAATGGAAGAAATACTTTGTCTTGATTAAATTTGAGCAAATTCCAAGGGATAAAAATAGAGTGGGAGATGTTATGGCTACTTTGGCTTCTTTACTCCAAATGCCTAATCAAAATGTGAGGTACGAATTCTTGGTGGAAGAGTTGGTGAAACCAGCTTTTGACCTACCTGAAACTCAAACTGTTGGCCTTATAAATGGACATGACTCACCTTGCTATGGACCCATTTATACCTATCTGAAAGACCAAGTTTTACCTTTAGACCAAACCCGTGCCCAAAAATGACATTTTATATGCCAAGCGGCTTGTTACACTATCTTATCTGACACATTGTATTGAAAAGGTCTTGACATAACACTTCTTAAGTGTAGAGGATGAGGAATTGAAGTTATCTTTAAGATACATTCACGAGGGTATCTGTAGGTCACATTCAAGTGGGTTGAATTTAGCCAATAAAATCCTTCCTATGGGGTATTTTTGGAAAACCTTAGAAAAGGATGCTTGTCACTTTGTTAAAGTGTGTTCAAAATGCCAATATTGTGGAGACATGATCCATGTACCTACACAAGAGTTTCACCCATTCATCACACTATGGCCATTTCACCAATGGGGCTTTGATCTTATTGGAATGATTTATCCACCTTCTTCTAATGGGCACAAATACATCATCATGGAAACATAATATTTTGCCAAATGAGTGGAGGTCGTACCTTTGATAACTGCAATGAGAAAATAGATTTTTATGTTTATCCTTAATCACATCATTTGTAGATAAGGTATTCCTCATGCCATCATCATGGATAATGGGAAATAATTCAAGAAAAAAGATGTGGATGAACTATGTGAAACCTTCCATATAACACACCATTCTTCCTCCATTTACTATCCTTAAGGTAATGGACAAGTCGAAGGTACAAATAAGAATATCCTCAAAATATTTAAAATGTCGGTTGATAAATCAAGAAGAGATTGGCACATCCAAATAAACTTGATATTGTGGGCCTACAGAACTAGCATTCAAACACCAATAGGAGCTACACTATTTTATTTGGAATAAGGGTCATAATTTGTTCTACCTTTGGAGGTTGAAATCCCATCCTTAAGAGTTTCATTACATGGATTAATCAATGATGAGGATTATAGGGTCACCCAAATTCAACAATTGGAATTGTTGGAGGAACATCAAACACAAGCTTATGATAATTTGAAAGTGTATCAAAACAGAATCTCAAGGAATTACAACAAGCAATATCCAACCTAGAACCTTTCAACTGGGAGACTTAGTGTTAAGAGAAAAAAATAAAAACCAAGCCAATAGAGAAAAGAAAGGAAAATGGGAGGTGAATTGTCTTGGATCTTTTGTAATTACTTCCTCTTTTGGAATGAGGACTACAAGCTAGCTGATTATGAGGGTGATGAGTTGCAAGAGCCTATTAACAACATCCACTTAAAGAGGTTTCATACCTGATCAGATGAAAGAGTATATGAAGAAAGAGTATCAGACGAGTGTGTATCTGATGAGTTTAGTATCATTCTTTGTACATGAGAAAATTTCAAAATTCAAATACATAAGAAAAGTTCAAAATCCAAAAAAAATGAGAAAGATCAAAAGTTCAAAAACAAGGGAAAAGTAGAAAATCATAAAAATGAGAAAATTGAGCATGAACAAAGAAAAAACATTCAAAAATCAAAAAAATGTTTGTCTTGGTGAAAACCTAGCAAATAGGCGCCTTGATTCTATCTAAAAAATTGAAAAAAAAAATTGAAAAAGAGAAAAAGTGCCTGGGTGAAAACCTAGCAATAGGCGTCTTGGTAGCAAAAAAATAGAAAAAAGAGCAATAAGCCTCAAAAAGGTGAAAACCTAGAAAACAGACGCTTTTTGATCCCTTAGGGCTTACCTAGTTTCATTTTTACATATTTCCTTTTCATCACCTCATTTATATATCCTCATTACATCCATCATTTGTGCATAGTCATAATAACATTTGTAAGTTGCATTGTCACATACTAGGTTTCATTTGCCCAAGACTCACATGGTCTCATTTTTTACTTGGGGTAAAAAGCATTGGTTTTGATACCAAACGGACTCAATAAGTGCTAATTTTGGTCACATTTCAGAGGATATTTTTAGAACTTCAGAGGAGAGATATTGTTGAACCTTTGATGGATATCATTGTTCAAATCAAGCATTCGATCTTGCAACTTGATCCTTGAACTTCGTGGCTTTATTATCGAGATTAAAAATTTCACAAAACCTAATTGATAAAAATGTTTGGAAATTATATTGAAAATATTGACACAATACAAAACACTTGAAGATTTTGATGATATTCATTTCATTTTGTCATGTCTTTTTAGTGAATCGATGATGTTTTGACTAGATTGGCAATGATGAAGACATGATCTTTTCTTGACTTTGAGTGACTGTTTTGGGGAAGATCCAATAACTTGTGTGAATTCATCTAAGGACATGGTCATCATCAAAGTGTTGGAAATAATTTGAGTAACTAAGAGGGGAGGGGTGAATTAGTTACCAAAAAAACAAATCCAAGTCCCTTAGATGTCTTAAACAAATCAATCACTATTGCTCGATTAACACAAATATTCTACTGTCACTCGGTTAACATAGCAAATCTTAAGATATTAAATATGATTATCTTTAGTAATTAATTGTAGAAACATAAACCATAAAGCAAATGAAATGTACACAAATAACACCAAGATTTAACATGGAAACCCAATATGGGAAAAAGCACCAATTGCAACTAGTCACTATTTTTCACTCTTCTAAAGTGAGCCATGTTAGGAGCCAACCCTATTAAAGGTTACAATAATACACTATTAGGTGTGACCCTCTTAGAGGATTTAATCACCCTGTAAGGACTGGCCTTGTGAGAGGTCTTTAAACACTTCAATGTAGAAATGTCACCTTGTGAGAGGTTTTACAAAAGACTATTAAGTCTACTCTTTTAAGAGATTTTGATCACTGCTACGATTGTTGGAAAGTAACAATGGATTGACCTATTTTGATAAGAAACTAAATTTTCTGATTTAGATTTTTGTTCTAGATTAAATACTTGATCCTCACTAATCGGATATTCTATTGCAGTCCTCTGTGTTCTATCCTCAATCAGAATCCCATCTAATTTCTCCTTCACTCTTTATATCATAAACACACACTATCACACACTTTTTCTCTTTTCTTATTCAATCCAAACTTGACCTTATATTTATATGATAAGTCTTGTCAAGTCGGTTTTGATATCCTTTCAAATAAATAATAAAACTCATGTCTGTCGGCTGCATAGAACCATTTATCCATAAAATATAAACTCATGTTAGTCGGCTGACACTAACTATTTTACTCGGTCAATACTGAAATCCTTCAATGCCCAACCAACACTATAATGCCCGAGTGAACTCGGTTAGAACTGAAAAACAATTTGGTCTTCTTCAATGCCTGAGAGTGCTTGGCATGAACTAACTATGCTCAGATAGGATTAGAGATTTGTCTAAAAATCACTATACTTGTGTAAAAATCAATGACAATACACAATTGAATAATTGTCATCAACAATCTCCCTCTTTGGCAGTGATGGCAACACAACATGTCATAATACAAAGAATTATAGAGCAGCAGTCATAAGAATGAAATTTTTATTAATGTCCTTTGCTTCATTCTGATTTTCATCCAATAACTCCTTCAATCACTAAAATATAGATTTCTCCCTCTTACATTAATCTTTGTCTCTGATAAAGTTCTCCCTCTGTCATCAATCTCTCCATCAATAATCTTACATACAGTAATCTCTCCTTCCATCACTAATCATTATGACATACATTAATCTCTCCCTCTTTGACAACCAATTCCAAAGACACTAACTGACATATCCAATGAGTTGTAATGTACCTGTCTGTACTGATTCATATGCAATAAGTTCTAAATATCTGCATCAACATGTTAAGTCTATTTTGTAGCTTGATTGATGCATCACTAAACTATGTTTTAGTGAGCCTCAGTTAGGGGAATTACCCCTAGATTTCCTCTAAGATACAAAAATGCATCCTTAGGTAGTAGTTTTATGAATATGTCTGCAATTTGTTCTTTAGTATTCACATATTCCAATCTGACTTCCTTGTCCTGAACCAATTCTCTCAAGAAATGATACTTTATTGCAATATGTTTAGTTTTAGTATGCATCACAGGGTTCTTTGAGATATTAATAGAACTGGTGTTGTCATAGTAGATAATAATTGGTTATGTGATTTCCACCTTCATACCTGACAATAGCTATTTGAACCATATGATATTTGAATAATTCACTACTGCAGCAACATACTCTGCTTCTGTTGTAGATTGAGAAATGTAGTTTTATTTCTTGCTTGTCCAGGAGACTAACATATTTCCAAGAAATAATGCTCCACCACTTGTTTTACTAGTATCATCAACACTTCCAGCCCAATCAACATCACTAAAATTCTTTAAATCAAAGTTTCCTCCTTTCTTATACCATAATCCATAATCTTTAGTACCCTTAAGATATATCAGAATCCTTTTGATAGCCATCAAATGATTCTCTCTGGGATTAGCTAAAAACCTTGCAACAATACCAACTGCTAATGCAATATTAGGTCTGGTGTGAAAACATATTGAAGTTTACCAATCATGGATCTGTAGGTAGTCTGGTTTAATTCCTTTGAATCATCATCCTTAGAAAGCTTATGTCCAGTAGGCATAGGTGTTCCAACTGGTCTAGATTCTTCCATCCCAAATTTCTTCATTATCTCTTTGATGTATTTAGACTGGGTAATGTAGATAGCATCCTTCATCTGATAAAATTGTAAACCAACAAAGAATTTAATTTCACCAAACATAGACATCTCAAATTCCTTACTCATATCTTCTGAGAATGCTTTGCATAAGTCATCATATCTAGTAAGCAATATGTCATCAACAAATATTTCTGCTAATAGTATCTTGTTCTAAGGTCCTTCTTTGATGTACAAGATACTATTGTCATTAGTTTTCTGAAATCCAATGTTGATCAAGTAACCATGCAGTCTTTCATACTAGACTCTAGGAGCTTGCTTCAGTCCATATAATGCTTTGTGTAATTTGCAAACCATATTCATTTTGTTAGGATCTACAAAACCTTTAGGTTTCTTAATATAGACTTCTTCTTCAAGAATTCCATTCAGGAATGTAGATTTTACGTCCATTTGATATACCTTGTATCCTTTGTGTGTAGCATATGACAGAAGAGTTCTGACTCATTCAAGTCTTGCAATAGGAGAAAATGTTTCTCCATAATCAATACCCTCTTCTTGAGCATATCCTTTACATACTAATCTTGCCTTGTTTCTAGAAAGTTCTCCTTTTTCATTCATCTTGTTTCTAAAAACCCACTTAGTACTAATCACATTCTTATCTTTTGGTCTAGGTACTATTAGGAATAGTCCCAAGAGATAACTGAGAGGAAGGTGAATCAGTTATCTACTATTTTTAATTCTTTTATCCAATTAAGTACAAAATAACACTAAGCCTAAATACAACAAGATAACATAGAATAGAACACCACAATTTTGGTTACGGGGAAACCAAAATAGGTAAAAAAACCTGGTGGGAATTATCACCCACAAAGAACTGCACTAGAGTATAATGATCCCTATTAGAAGATCTTACAACTCTGTTAGGAGTTGATCTTTACAATACAATAAGTACAGTGACCTGATTAAGAGTCAGACCCTGTTAGGAGTCTTTTACAAATAACCCTGTTAGGGGTGAGGACACACTATCCAAGAGCACACTACTCAAATGATGAAGGCTGCAATCTTCTGCGAAAAAGATATACAATATATCTAATAATTGAACTATTTAAGTAGACCTACTATCTTGATTAGTTCCAATGAATTGTATACACTCTTTGATTATTCACATAGATCTTTAACTGATGAATGATATATCTTTACTGTCCCAATACAACTAGCATCCTGATCTATTCTTTTCTACTATCTCTTCCTTCTCACTCACACTTGGTGATCACAAATGAACTGCTATATGTATCTTCCTCAAAAGATATGATCATGTTGGCTGTAGGAATCCCTTCAATACTTTCCTTGTTGGCTAAACTAAGAACGCAACATAATTAGAACCACGCTACTCAAAATTAATATATGCATCACTTCACACAGTCGGCTCCACAAAAATAGCTCAAATGACACACTTCAGATGAAACATGTTAAGAGACTTTTTTAAAACATTCTTAACATATAGCTAAACATGAATCCGAACACGTATATCCCAAAGATAGGCACAACTGAAGAAAAAATAAAATTACTGTCGGCTCTTAATAACAATCCTCTGAAACTGTGGCTAGTAAACAAATCAACATAACTCAATTTTAACTGCACTACAAAATCTACGTGTATGAACATGGCATAATAAATATGTCTACAACATACAAGTAACCACGCAGGGCTCCAACATATCCATACTAAAAATTGAATACAGTACACTGTTATATACTATATGTTGTCATAAATGACAAACATATAGACAACTATTTGCACAAAGGAAAATATCCAACAATCTCCCCCTTTGACATTAAAGGCAACATATGATATGAAAAACACCATCTATCCAAAAGTGTCTTCTTTCTTTTTACAATCTTCTCAATATCCTCATCAAAAGTTCCTCTTAACTACTGCATCTTTGTTTACTATGTTTTTATTTGCATGACTGTATACTCCCCCAGAGTATATTCTCCCCCTTACTATATACTCCCCCTTTGACATCAATGGCAAAGGATGCCAAATACAAATAAGCACAGGTACTACTCTTGAAGTAGAGTAGTTAACCAATCATCAGTCACCAAGGACTGATGCACTTTATGTAGATTCTAATTTGACTCAGGAAAGGGAATTACTCCCAGCTTCTTCCTAAGATACTCAAAAGTATCTTTTGATAAAAAATTTGTAAATATGTTTGCCAATTGATCTTTGGTGCTCACATAATCCAACTTCACTTCTCTCTCTGCAACTTTTTCTCTTATAAAATGATATTTTATTTCTATGTGTTTTGTTTTTACGTGCATCACAGGGTTATTTGACATATTAATAGTGCTAGTGTTGTCACAATGAATGACAATAGGATAATTGATCTGAATTCCAAAGTCTTTAATCATCTTCTTGATCCAAACCATTGTTGAAAAATTCAATGTTGCTGCTATGTATGAAGAATCCTTCAATTTGTTGGGAGCAAGCTCAAACATAAAACGTTAGTAGGTTAGCACATAAGATCAACTAGAAATCATATGAAAGAGCAAGCAAGCAATAAAAAACACCAAATAACATCAGATTAAGCTAAAAATAAGTAAACAAATGCACCCTATTTTACTCATTTTGATTTAATTTTTTAAATAAGATGTAGGTGTGCTCTCTCAAACACACAAAATGCTATGGATCCCAATGCAATGCAAGATTGACAAAACAAGAAGAAAGATTCAAGAGCTAGAATGAAGAACTAGTCTCAAAATATTCTTCAAGATGATGATATTCTAAGCTAGTTATGGAGATGATATGCATATACTATGTAGAAACTATGATTCCTTCACCAATTTGAAACCTAGCATGTGATTTCTAAGTGAATTAAGCATGGAAAGCATAAAAACAAGAAACTAAGAACATTAGCATGAAAATAACTATGAATTCTAAAGCAATTCTAGCATGATAACAATGCAAATTGAGAGATGAAAATATGAGAGGAGAAGACCTCAATTTATAGAGTTTTTGGAGAGAGGAAAAGGCTTGGATGAAGTGGCACCTATGTGGCATCCACATAAGAGCCACATGGGAGACACGTAGACTTGAAAAGATGGCCAATTTTGAGTCAAAATTGGCATTAATATTGAGTGGCTCAATATTTCAAAAGAGGAGACAAAGTTGTAAGAGGGAATTAAAGAGGAATGGGTGCCCATTTTGGAGAGAATTTCCCCATGTGGGTGAGCATTCTATTAGCCTTAAAATGGTTAGGAATCACCCATTAAGCATGGTTAAAAGGATATTTAGGTAGGGAAGCATGTTTAGAGGGTGAGGTGATGGGAGTAGGGTAGGAATAAGTTAGATTATAATCCAAATTGAATTTGAATAAATCATGCTTTAGAAGAATTAGGAATATGGAGGATTTAATAAATATAAATTTATTAAAAGGGGATTTTGTGGAGGCAAATGTATTTAAATGAAATACATTAGAATAGTATTTAAACTATTGATAAATGAAACTATTTAATTGATTGAATTAAATAGTTAGAGGAATAAGAGGGAAAAAAATATTAATATTTTTGGACGTCTACATTTTGCCCCTCCTTGACGTGGCGTTGCAAGTGATGTTTCGTCAAAGACAAGAAAATGAGTTGCCCCAAAGGAAGAGGGTTTCTAGGAGCCATGATGAAGCAACGATGGTACGGGGTTGTGCCCCCTAAAGAAAAGAACACAACGATGACAAGGTTGTGGGATTTTCTCAAAAAAGGATGCAACGGGATAGATGAAAGGAAAGAGGGAATAAATAGAAGCCTGCTGAAATGCAATTAAGAATGCAACTAAGAAATCAAATGCAAATGAAAATAAGTGCAGCTAATGAGCATTGGGGATCCATTTGTGTGTAAAAGTGTGGAGAGCACATCCAATTTTGATATTGCAATAGGAGGTATGCATCAGGTGTTAGAAAACACAGATGACAAGATTCCTTTTGTGTGGACTAGACACTCAACAAAAGCACACTGCAAAAGACGCATGTATCAGTAGCAACCAGTCACAACACACCAAGATATAGCAGATCGAGGTAGTGGTGAGTAGGTTTTAACCAACACAAAAAGATAAAATCAATAAAGAAGGCCTCATGACCAAGTAGTCATTTGGTCCAAAGTTCTTTCCATGAACAGGATTGATGTGATGAAGGATTTGATAAGCCGACACTGGAAGGATGCATCCCGACGAGAAAAGTTTGGATTTGATTAAAAGATATTCGCTGGCAAAAGCTGTGAACAAGATGGAGAGCAAGGACAGTCGGTCACAAAATTGATTTGGTGAAAAATAGCGGCGCAGTCGCATGAGTCAAAACGTGGCTGAAAATGAACACCTAGGATGAATCAAAAAGAATGAATTATTTATTGCATGATTTTTTTATAATATTTGATGTTTTTGGAATTTTTGGAATTTTTCATGAATTATGAATGTTTTTGAGATTTTATACGTATTTCAGCTTTACAACAGGATGATATATACAAAAATATACACGGGGAGGGGAAAACGGAGGTGGGAAAAAAAAATTTGGCAAAAACGGGGGCTATAAGAGGGGCTGGGGGGGTTAAAGAAGGTCATTTGTGAATAGTGAATAGTAAAATTTGAGCTCTGGAGTGAAAAGATGGCTAACAAGAGGATGAAGGGGCAACTTGGAGAGCGCGTGTGCACACACGGGAGGCCCGCTGAGCGACCGGTACCGGTGAGTGGGCTATCTGAGACCTCGCATTTATTATTGTTAATGTTATTTAATGCTTTGGGGGGTTAGATAGAGCATTAATGAGGGGGAAAATGGATTTCAGACCAGAGATGCCAGTTCTCAAACCAGCATCTGTGAGGATGTCGATCCCTGGATCAACGTCTTCGCAGATGTTGATCCCCGGATCAGCGTCTTCAAAGCTAACGGTGCTGGACCAGCATCTTCGAAGATGTCAGACCCAAACCCATGTCTTCGAAGATGCCAGTCTGCGGGAAAGAACATCAGAGATGTCGATGTATGAACTGACATTTCCAATTGAACCGGCGTCTGCGCCTAAAAGGGAAAATGCCAAAAAGGAGGGAAAAGGGGAGACCTAGCGAGGGCCGGGGATGGGTCGGCATAAGACCTAGGGACAAGATGCCCCACTTTGAGAAGGGTTAGACTAGGACTAGAAGAAAAGGTGTCTAACATGGTGGATTTCGAAATTTTTGCAGTAGCAGTTCCCACCATTGGGATCGCGAGAGCATTGGCCTCCTACTATGGAGTTGGAGTCATAGCTAAGAGAGGACAACTCGGGATTACTAGCGGTAGTTGGGTTAGACTATGTGCCCCGTTGGCCTAGGCTATGGGCGCACAATGGGATGATGACCGTGCTGATCAAGCGGTGGCACAGTGACACCACCACCTTTCACTTGCCTACTGGAGAGGCGACCATTACTCTAGAGGACGTCTGGCGTATTCTATGGATACCAATTTGAGGGGTGATTCCTCGATACAGGTTGGAGGACAGTGACCACTACATGGAGATTGTGTTTAGGTGGCCGATTAGGCAGATCCTGACGTATCGTACCTAGATGCCTTGGCAACCAACAGTGGACAAGAGACTGAGGCGGATAGCCCTTTATAATGCGGGACTGATTGGGGGGCAAATGTTAGCGGATCTGGTAGGACATGGTTTTGGTATGGGCTGGTCATGGGCGCTTGCTCAAATGCTGGAGGAGGGGACCTCATATTGATGGGGGTATGTTGTCCTAGGACAACTATACCACGATTTACACATGGCTGCGTACCGCAAGGCACGCAACATGGGCACCGAGGTGACTTTCCTATTAGTATGGGCGTGGGAGCACATTGCAGTGTTTCAAACGATGAGGGTTAGGGAGTCACATTATCCTGGGGAGCCCTATGCCTGTAGATATAGGCTCCCTTTGAGATACACCTCTGTTCACCAGACTGGATACTGGCGATGACTATTAGACGAGGTACAAGTTTTCTGCTGGACCCCATATAGGCTATGCGAGCCATGGGGGGCTATGGACTGGGCAGTAGGGGTGGAGGACAGATTTAAGGATTTTCTATATCTTTCATACATTCAGACCAATTTCTTTCTACTGGGGAGGACCATCCACAAGATAGAGAGATACAGACCATCTAGGGTCATGTGGCAGTTTGAGCTGCAGCAGGGAGTGGTGGCAGAGGACGCCTTACATCCTCATGTCACTAGGGAGGTAGGGACATGGGGTAGGTATATAGATTCTCTCACAGTGAGGGCATCTTGGAGGGATATGGTATGGCTGGAATTTGTGGCATGACCAGACATCATAGATGTAGGGATGACCCCATAGTACGCAGCATGGTGGGCGGTGCACATACCAGTGAGACTGACTGACCCAGCTTAGGTGGCCATGCATGAGTAGCCGACAGGGGACCTGGACGTGGATGATGGTACCAAGATCGGGGATTCCCCAAAGACCTCAGTAGCAAGTCAGAGGAGGAGGCCGTAGAGATGAGTGAGACCCCGGATAGGGGCATAGGTACAGGATCAGGGACCACAGAGGCCCCCACCTGCACAGGGATAAGACCAGGCACAGACACCACTAGTGCCACCACAGGTACAGGTGTAGGCACCACCAGTGCCACCATAGGTATAGGGGCCACCTGCAGGGTATATAGCATAGGAGACCTATGATACTGTCATTGCAAAGTGAGACAGTCTTCAGAAAGAGTGTACCAGACTGCGAGGTTTATTAGACATGGCAGTGGTGTCTGACGTGAGCCTACATGCAGAGATTTACCAGATACAGGGATTATTGACTGCATAGACATCATGGGTAGATAGGGAAGAGGGGGCATTGGACACCTTACAGGGACAGGTGGACTCAGGCGAGTTTTCAATGGTGGATCTGACCCAGGATGCGGGAGAGCTGCGTACTAAGATAGGTACACTTATGGGCCAACTGGATATGCTGACCCTGCAGATGGAGCAAGCAACTGACCAGATCTTTGCATTGACCTTAGAGAGGGATGTAGCACTGTGATGGGTAGAGGCGTACAGGGCTGAGCATGACATCACGAGGTAGGAAGAAATAGCAGGTGGGGTCAGACAGGTGGTGACCGAGGCATTCACAACTCATAGAGATGTGAACAGGGTAGGCAGGGAGGCATCCCATTACAGGGCACTGTATCATCAGCTAGTTCCCGAGGGACAGAGACGAGACTACTCAGAGAGGTCATGTTCTTAGAGCACAGTGTGGACTTTAGCATCACAGGGATCAGTTGGGATGCCACCATGGCCACCACTAGGGCAGGGAGGTGGATCATCCCAGCCACCAGTATAACTTATCAGATGATCAGATGACACACATTTTTTGCATTTTTGAGATTATACATGTATATTGGCACTGAGGTGCATGTGATGTATTTTATTGACAAACATTGATATATATATATATATGATGAGGACTCTTATGATGGTTTATGATGTACAATCTATATGATGTGTTGATGCATATTATATGATTACTGACATTTGATGCTTGCAGGATGTGATGTATATAGATGACTTGATTATGTATATATGATGTATGACTTATGCAGGATGGATGATGTTCATATATATATGATGTACTGATGTGTGTGGATGCAGGATGTGATGTGTTTTTATGATGTATGTAATATATATGCTGATGTTTTATGAATATGTATAGGAATGCTAGATGAATGATGTTTTAAAAATGCAAGATTAAAATGAATCTAAATGAATTAATTATGCAAATGGTACATGAATCTAAATGTTGTAAAATTTTAGACGATAAAAATGGATGAATGCAAGATGAACCTAAAATGGATGAATTATGCAAGATGAATTAACAATGCAAGATAATGAACCTAAAATGGATTAACAAAGCAAGATGAATTAACAATGCACGATAATGAACCTAAAATGGATTAACAATGCAAGATGATAAAATGAATCTAACAATGCAAGATGAATTAACAATGCAAGATAATGAACCTAAAATGGATTAACAATGCAAGACAATGCAAGATGATAAAATGAATCTAAAATGAATCTAACAATGCAAGATGATAAAATGAATCTAACAATGCAAGATGATAAAATGAATTTAAAATGGATTAAGCATGCATGCTAAAATAACAATGCAAGATGGACTAAAATGAATATAAAATGAATTAACAATGCAAGACAAATAATGGATTAATGATGCAAAGTTCTAAAATGATACTAACTATTGACACGATGATTAATAAAATATAATGAATAATATGACCCGAATGATGAAGCTAATGCAATCTAACGATGAATCTAATGAGTCTAATGAATCTACAATGATGAATAATGTAACTAAATTTTAATGAACGATGAGAGATGCAATAATGATACTAGAGGTAATGGATGAAATGGATGCGATGGGTGTAAATGGGACTCACCTATATTGTTTTTTTGTGTGTGTCACAATCAACTGATAAACCAAATGGGTGGACTATGGAGGATCAAGCTAGAAATGTTAGTAGGATGACCACTTGGGATGTTAGCATGATGGCGGGAAGATGGAGTGCGTCACGAATGTACAAGGATCAAACTGAGTGATTAATTACAAGTGATTAGTTACAATGATTACGTACAAAGGTTGCTACCGAGATTTGATTGGATCATGTTACTTGTCTCGATGCGTGTGATAGTTGTGTGTGCTGATTGATTAGTTCAAGAGGAGAGATACATCCTGCAAGAACCCAAAGATGATGATGATCTAGATTTAAGTGGACAAGAGGAAAGATATATCCTCAAGACTCATTTCCAGAAAGATCGGACTTACCAAATTGATTGATCAAATGTGCACTACCAGCAAACTATAGAACCAACGTAGGATAAAGAGAAACTCAGGACACGAGAAATATACAGCTCTGACACTCAGGGATTTGGATAGTACAACATATGGACAATAATATACAAAATTATGTGTACAAAAGCTCAGGATACGAGATAGGAAGATCATTGTTGACTAGTGCGTATGATATGCGAACACCCAGGGAATATAGGAAATGCAGATATTAGGGGAGATGTGGTGATGGTGATGGAAGGAAATGAGATTTTGATAGATAATGGAATGGTCCATTATGTGTGACACCTGTTTCCAGGTTTTCATCACCCATACTTGTCCAAGGCGCCTGATTGCCAAGTTTTCACCACTGGACGAAAGTTTTTCTCTTTATTTTTCTTTTTTATTTCTTTGGATCGTTTTGATTTTTTTTTTTTTTTTAAATTGCCCAAGTGCCTATTTACCAGGTTTTCACTGGGACAACCATTTTTTCAGCTTCATTTTTCTGCTTTTTAGAGATTTTTTCAAGACTGTTTTTCATTGTTTTTGTGCTTTCTTCAGGACCTTTTATACTTTTTATGGATCCCAGAATGTGTATGAGGAATCTTTCAATCTGTTGGGAGCAAGCTCAAACATAAAATGTTAGTGGGTTAGCACATAAGATCAATTAGAAATCATATGAAAGAGCAAACAAGCAACAAAGAACACCAAATAACATCAAATTAAGCTAAAAATAAGTAAACAAATGCACCCTATTTTGCTCATTTTGATTTTTGTTTTTAGATAAGATGTAGGTGTGCTCTCTCAAACACACAAAATTATATGGATCCCAATGCAATGCAAGATTGACAAAACAAGAAGAAAGATTCAAGAGCTAGTATGAAGAACTCGTCTCAAAATCTTCTTCAAGATGATGATATTCTAAGCTAGTTATGGAGATGATATGCATATACTATGTAGAAACTATGATTCCTTCACCAATTTGAAACCTAGCATGTGATTTCTAAGTGACTTAAGCATGGAAAGCATAAAAACTAGACACTAAGAACATTAGCATGAAAATAACTATGAATTCTAAAGCAATTCTAGCATGATAACAATGCAAATTGAGAGATGAAAATATGAGAGGAGAAGGCCTCTATTTATAGAGTTTTTGGAGAGAGGAAGAGGCTTGGATGAAGTGGCACCTATGTGGCATCCACATAAGATCCACCTGGGAGACACATAGACTTGAAAAGATGGACAATTTTGAGTCAAAATTGGCATTAATATTGAGTAGCTCAATATTTCAAAAGAGGAGACAAAGTTGTAAGAGGGAATTAAAGAGGAATGGGTGCCCATTTTGGAGAGAATTTTCTCATGTGGGTGAGCATTCCATTAGCCTTAAAAGGGTTAGGAATCACCCATAAGCATGGTTAAAAGGATAGTTAGGTGGGGAAGCATGTTTAGAGGGTGAGGTGATGGGAGTAGGGTAGGAATAGGGTAGGTTTTAGGGTAGGATTAATAGGTTCCTAGCTAGGGTTTAGATTATAATCCAAATTGAATTTGAATAAATCATGCTTTAGAAGAATTAGGAATATGGAGGATTTAATAAATATAAATTTATTAAAAGGGGATTTTGTGGAGGCAAATGTATTTAAATGAAATACGTTAGAATAATATTTAAACTATTGATAAATGAAACTATTTAATCGATTGAATTAAATAGTTAGAGGAATAAGAGGGAAAAAAATATTAATAATAATATTAATATTTTTGGACGTCTACAGCTGCTACATACTTAGCTTCTATTTTTGACTAAAAAATACAGTTCTGCTTCTTTCTTGTCCAAGTAACCAACCTGTCTCCAAGAAATAATGCTCCTCCTGAGGTACTCTTTCTGTCATCAACACAACCTACCCAATCTTCATTTGTGTACACAAGAAGTTCTACATTTTCTAAATTAGGATACCATAAACCATAGTCTATAGTCCCTTTTAAATGTCAAAATATTATTTTTATTGTCATTAAGTGATTTTGTTTTGGTTCAGCTACAAATCTCCCAACAATGCCAACTGAATTAGAAATATTTGGTCTAGATTAAGTGAGATATATGACTTTTCCAATCATAGACTTGTATAGTGTTTTGTCAACTGATGTGGAGTGATCATTTTTAGAAAGCTCACTTCCTCTTATCATAGGAGTGCTTACTGGCTTGCAATATTCCATCTTTAATGTCTTCAATATCTCCTTCACATATTTAGACTAATTTATGAATATACCTCTATCTGTTTGCTTTACATTTTATCCCAAAAATTATTTTATAGGTCCAATCATGCTCATTTCAAATTCACTTTGCGTCTCTTTGGAAAATTTTGCACTAAGCTTGTCATTACCTCCAAAAATAATGTCATCAACAAAAATAGCAACAAGTAATAATCCTTCAGGTGTCTCTCTTATGAATAAGTTACAATATTTTTCTCCCTTCTTGAATCTAATCTTTGTCAAGTATCCATTAAGTCTCTCATATCATGCTCTTGGGGCTTGTTTAAGTCCATAGAGGGCTTTCTTTAGTCTGCATACCATGGCTGGTTTTTCAGATAAATTAAATCCTTCAGGATTCTATATGTAAACTTCTTCCTTCAAGTCACCATTCAGAAATGCTGACTTGACATCCATCTGATATACTTTAAAGTTCTTGAATTTTGCATAAGATAAAAATAATTTAATAGCTTTTAGTCTGCTCACAGGGGAAAATGTATCAGAGTAGTCAATTCCTTCTCTCTGCGCATATCCTTTACATACCATTCTTGCTTTGTTTCTTATCACTGTACCTTATTCATTCATTTTTTTCTGAATATCCACTTAGTTCTAATCACATTTTTATCACAAGGTCTAGGGACCAATTCCCATGTGTCATTCTTAATTATCTGATCTAATTCTTCTTGCATTGCATTTTTCCAATATGAATCATTACAAGCATCTTCAACACTTAAGGGTTCAATTTGTGAAAGTAAACATACCTCTTCATCAACAGTTAAACCTTTTTCTCTAGATCTTGTCAAAACTTTACTCCTCTGATCTCCAATGATATCATCTTTTGAATGGTATCTAGATGTGTATTTTGGAATTTTAGGTGTGACACTCTCATCTATAATATATGATTCTTATTCACTTGGTTCAAGGTTATTGCATGATACATCAATACAGTCAAATATTTCTTCAATAACTATTTCTTTATTGATAGGTCTAGGTTCATCTTCAATCATAGGTGCATATTCATAGCATCTCTCTTGAATCATGAACTTCTCATCAATCTTCACATGTGCACTTTCAATTATTTTCTTCAACCTCAAATTAAAACATCTGTAAGCTTTTCTCTTAGTAGAGTAACCAATAAAAATACCTTCATCACTTCTAGCATAAAACATACCAACACCATCATCTCTCTTGATGTAACACTTGCTTCCAAAGATTCTAAAGTATTTTACAGTAGGCACATTTCCAAACCAAAGTTTATAAGATGTTTTTTCTACGTCTGCCCTTAGTTGAATTCTATTGATAGTATAGACTGTTGTATTGATTGCTTCTCTCCAATAGGTGTGCACAAATTTTCCTTCAATCATGATAGTGCACGTTGTGTCAAGTATGATCATGTTTCTCCTTTCTGCAATTCCATTTTTTTGAGGGGTTCTAGGTGCACTTAATTGTCTTTTGATCCCATGTTCTTCGTAGTACTCAAGAAACTTGTCAGAGGTGAATTCTCCTCCTCTATCAGATCTCAGACATTTTATCTTTAATCCAGACTCATTTTCAACTTTAGCTTTGAATATTTTGAACTTCTCAAAAGATTCAGATTTATCTTTCAAGAATGAAACCCACATCATTTTGGAGAAATCATCAAAAAACAAAATGAAATACCTTTCACCATAGTATGATCTTGTTTGAGTAGGTCCACATAAGTTTGTATGCACTAGATCTAATTTGTTCTTTGCAGAGTTCTGTTTGCTTCTGAATGAGTTCCTCACATGCTTTCCCATCACACATTCCCTGCACATAGTATCAACTAGTCTTGCAATACTAGGAAGGTCTCTTACTGCCTTTACATTTCTTATCTTTATTATGTTTTCAAAATTGATATGACAAAGTCTTTTGTGCCATAACCAACCATGTCTTTCTACACGCATTCTTGGCTTGGATGTCTCCTTCAAACATTTCTTCTAGGTATTTCCATATTGAATAGGCTTTATGTGCCTTCTTAATCTCAAAAAATTCACTATCAGATAAGGCACTAATTAGGGCTTCTTTGGCAATTGCATTTTGAGTGAATACTTCCTTTTTTTTAATAGTAGAATCTTCTTCTACAAGATCTTTCAAAGTAGGAACATCAATTGCATGAGTAGCAACCTCATAGATCTCAAAACCAATGCACTATAGATGTGTTATCATTTTGTTCTTCCAGTCAAGATAATTCTCTCCATCAAACTTAGGACTCTTTTTTCTCAAGTACGCCATTTGATCTACCTTAAGCTGTTAGGATTTCTCTCCAAGGCACTTGGCTCTGATACCAATTTTTAGGTATAGTCCCAAGAGATAACTGAGAGGGGAGTTAATCACTTATCTACTAGTTTTAATTCTTTTATCCAATTAAGTACAGATTAACATTAAGCATAAATACAACAAGATAACATAGAATAGAACACCATAATTTTGGTTACGGGGAAACCAAAATAGGTAAAAACCCCAATGGGAATTAGCACCCACAAAGAACTGCACTAGAGTATAATGATCCCTGTTAGAAGATATTACAACCATGTTAGGATTTGATCTTTATAATGCAATAAGTACAGTGACCTGGTTAAGGGTTGGACCCTATTAGGAGTCTTTTCCAAATAACCCTATTAGGGGTGAGGACACACTGTTCAAGAGCACAGTGCTCAAATGATGAAGGCTGCAACCTTCTGCAAAACATATATATAGTATATCTGATAATTGAATTATTTAAGTAGACCTAGTGTCTTGATCAGTTCTAGTGAATTGTATACACTCTCTGTTTCTTCACATAGATCTTCAACTGATGAATGATATAGCTTTATTGTCCCAATACAACTAGCATCCTGCTCTATTCTTTTCTACTATCTCTTCCTTCTCATTCACACTTGGCAATCACAAATGAACTGCTATATGTATCTTCCTCAAAAGATATGATCACGTTGACTGTAGGAATCCCTTCAGTACTTTTCTTGTCAGCTAAACTAAGCATGCAACATAATTAGAACCGCGCTACTCAAAATGAATAGACACATCGCTTTACACAGTTGGCTCCACAAAAATAACTCAAACCACACACTTCAGATGAAACACATTAAACACCTTTGTTTAAAAATTCTTAACTCATAGCTAAACATGAATCCAAACATGCATATCCCAAAGATAGGCGCAACTGAAGAAACAATAAAATTATTGTCGGCTCTTAATAACAATCCTCTAAAACTGTGGCTGGTAAACAAATCAACAAAACTCAACTTTAACTGCACTACAAAATCTACGTGTATGAACATGGAATAATAAATATGTCTACACAATACAAGTAACCATGCAAGGATCCAACATATCCATACTAAAAATTGAATACAGTACACTACTATATACTATATGTTGTCAGCAATGACAAACATACAGACAACTATTTGCACAAAGGAAAATATCCAACAGGTACAAGAGTCTGGGTTTTTCTCTTTTCTATCTTCTCAATCTCTTCATTCATTGATTCAATCCATCTTTCATCATTCAATGCATCTTTAATAGTTCTAGGTTCAATTTCACTAAGCAAACATGTACCTTTAATTTTGTTCCTTATCATTACACCTTTTTTTCGATCTCCAATTATTTTCTCAGGTGCATGATGCCTTCTGACATATTTTTCAAGTACATAATCCTTCCTATTTTATTATGGGCTTGTTCCACTGGGTTCACCATGCTCAAAATTTATGTTATGTTCTTCCTTCTGATACTCAGGTTCTACTATCTGAGACTCAAGTGCCTCTGTCTGAGACTCAGATGCCTCTGTCTGTGACTTAGTTCCCTTTGTCTGTGACTCAGTCTCTTTAGTTTGTGACTTTGTTTCCTCTACCAGTAGCTCAAGTTGCACAGGTTGCAACTCAGGTTGAACTATTTGGGTTTGTGCATCTGAATTCAATGGTTTCCAGGGATGTTGTCCAATAACCATTGCCCTTGTCTTAGGTATAGTATCACGTTCATAATATACAAAGTTTTTGTAATCTTGAGGCTCTGTACTGCTTTATTCTTCACCTCTTTCTACAAACTTATCAATCCTTACATGCACACTTTCTATGACTTTATGAGAAGAAATATTCAAACATTTATATGCTTTGTTTTTGTAGGAGTAGCCTAGGAATATACCTTCATCACTTTTTACATCAAAATTCACATTTCTTGCTTCCTTCAAGATGTAACATTTACTTCTAAATACTTTGAAATACCGAACATTAGATTTATAGCCATACCATTATTCAAAAGGTGTCTTCTCAGTACCTTTCTTCAGTTGAACTTAGTTCAAAGTGTGAATTGCAGTGCTGATGGATTCCTTCCAGTATTTGGTAGCAACATTGTTTTTAATAATCAAGGTTCTTTCACAATACATAATGGATATGTTCCTTCTCTTTGCTATACCATTCTTCTGTGGAGTACTTAGAGAAGATACTTGTCTTTTGATTCCTCTTGTTAGTACTAACTGAGAGGGGGGGGGGTGAATCAGTGGTCTCATATTTATCCTAAACTTAACCACCAATCAATAAACCTTAGTTTATTATGACCCTACAAGATGCATGCCATGAAATACTTATAATGATTAACTATCTATCAATTTTTCTTGTCTGTCCTTATTCTCCTTGATTACCGATAAGCAGTATAACTATTTACCGAAATACAGTAAATATGCAGAGTATACCGATATATCCAGTATGAATTATGTAAGATACAAAACAATAAAGAAATGCATCATACACACATATAACATATGGATTTTAATGTGGAAACCCTGTTAAGGGAAAAAAAAACCACTGGGACCGGTACCCCAAATTTTCACTCTTCTGAAGTGAGCTCTGTTAAGAGCCAACCATGTTAAAGGTTACAAACACACTGTTAGGTGTGACCTTGTTAGAGAATTTTTACACATATAGGTTGTCACTTAGTATCGGGCATCTAATGTTGCCATCCTTTAATCAACATCTCTCTTAGACTATCAATAGGCATCGGGCATATACAATGCTACTTTCATGAATCAACCTTTTTGGCACTCCTTGGGATGTACCTCAATATATAGAAGACTGTTAAGTCCTGCTCTATTAAGAGACTTGATGCTTCAATGGTTAAACTAAAACAATATGACCTGTTTCTAATGCAACTTGAATTGTAGATTTTTAGATCTATTTAAGTACATTACCTCTCTGGTCAATGTATCAATTCAATTCTTTTTTGCTCCACACTTTCTACTCTGTGATTTTGTGCTCACTGTTCATCGGTGTCTGCAGAATTCCTTAGTTCTCCTTCAGCTTGATTGATCAGTACTACATGAATTTGTTCTTCATGAATTTCTCTTCAGCATCCTCCTTTTATTCACTCCCCTTAATCCCTTTTCGTGAATGTAAAATCTCTCTTGAAAATGAATTAAGCATGTCTCTTATATAGACATAATATTCATTGCTTCTTGATTCTTGATTCTTGGCGTGAAAAACAATCCAACCAACTAGATTTAAAGCATAACTCCTGATTTGTCTCGTAGTTATCTTCATGCCAAGTGTAAAAATCATCTTTAAATCAATCGCTTAACTCTGGTTGAATAAAGCAAAGAAAACAACTAGTTAAGTCCATCTTTAGCTCTTTCCAGTTAGATATTTTGTCATCTTCTGAACTCTCTGTTCCATCGGTCAACTCTTTATTTTGTTTTTGGTGACAACTAATAGTTCCATCGACATGACTCCAGTTAGCTTTGGGATCTCTGTCCATCAGGCATCATTGGATCTTTACTTGTCAGGCATCCTATGGTTTTTCTTTGTTGGGCAACACTGTCTTCTGTTCTTCGGGTATCACTATGACTTTTCTTCTTTGCCTTTTCTGATGGTGTGCACTCTGTTGGTGTTGTTTGTCACTTAGTGAATACTTGAATTTTATGCATTGCTAAAAGCATAACCTTTGTTCCATTGATTCTTTGAAGTCTTTGGCATTATGTACATGACCATATAGATGATATCAAGTTGACATCAATGACAATACAAACCATTAATTGATTTAATGCCTTGCATTATCTTCAACTTAATATTATAAAACATTGAATCAGTTAAATGTCATCAATCTCTCCCTTTGGCATTGATGGCAACATACTATATTATCACACTATACTATTTCTAATACATTATGAAATACAATCGTTGAGATTCATCAAACTACCAATCTCTCCCTTTTGTCAACCAATAAATGTCTGAACTCCGGTAAGCTTTGTTTTAGCTTAGATTTGATTCTTGCAGCTCTTTGTCTTCTGATGTGTTGAGTCCTCTTCTTGTGTCAATTTCTCCCTTTTGATTATTCTCTCTCTTGTGATGTCTTTTTATCTTGTCATAAACTCTCCTTTTGTATAATCATCTTTCATACACTTTTCTCTCCCTTAGGATATTTTCTCTCTTTTCCTTGAAGGATGTGATAATATGGATAATCTCTCTCCCTTTGAAATCAATGTCAAACAAATATTTTGAAAATACCTGACATTCATGTCAAGCAATCATTTTTCTTCTATCCATAATATATTCCTTGAATTTCCCTTATCCATTAGTAATACAACAATATGCTCTGGTGCTTGGTTCTGATATATACCTATCTATATATAGATGTATCTTTTGAAGTTCATCTCTTTGCTTGCATCAACATGAATTATATTATGATAATATCCTAGCGGATGCAGCCTTCAGTCATTTTACTAACTGGTATACAAGGGTTTGACCCCTAGTCTCTTTCTTAAGTACTCAAATGTATCCTTGGGCAGTGGCTTGGTGAAGATATCAGCCAATTGTTCTTTTGATTGCACATACTCAAGTATCACCTCCTTTTCTTGAACTTGTTCTCTCAAATAAGTATACTTGATGGCAATGTGTTTAGTCTTAGCATGCATGATTGGATTCTTGGAAATGTTTATTGTGATGGTGTTATCACAATAGATAATCACTAGTTCTGAGATCTTCATATGCATACCTTCCACTAACTGTTTGATCCATGCAATGTTTGAGCAATTTGCAATAGCAGCAACATATTCTGCTTCTGCAGTAGACTAAGAGATGCATCCTTGCTTCTTGCTAATCCATGTGACAAGTCTGTCACCCATAAATAATGCTCCTCCAGTTGTGTTCTTCTGGTCATCAAGATTTCCAGCCCAATCAGCCTCGGTAAACACCTTGAGTTCAAATTTGTCTTCTCTTCTATACCATAACCCAAATTCCTTAGTATTCTTCAAATATCTTAGAATTCTTTTCACAACAATCATATGTGATTCTCTGGGGTTAGTAGAAAATCTAGCAGCAATTCCTACTGCATGTGCAATATATGGTCTAGTGTGTACAACATACATGAGTTTTCCAATCATTGATCTATACAAAGTCTAATTTACCTCTGTTGTCTTGTCCTCCTTTTTTAACTTACATCCAGTAGCCATCGGTGTTCCAACTGGTTTGGATTCTTCCATCTTGAATATTTTTAGGACCTCTTTGATGTACTCAGACTGTGTAATAAAAATACCTTCTCCTTGTTGCATGATCTGGAGACCAAGAAAGAACTTGATTTCTCCAAACATAGACATCTCAAACTCTTTTCTCATCTCATTTGCAAATGATTTTCATAGCATATCATTGCCTAATATGATTTCATCAACAAATATTTCAGCAATCAAAGTGTTAGCATCAGTATCTTCCTTTAAATAAAGATTATTGTTTTCACTAGTCCTTACAAATCCAATACTTATTAGATAGGAATGAAGTCATTCATACCAGGCTCTTGGAGCTTGTTCCAATCCATACAAGGCTTTGTGAAGTCTACATACCATGTTCCTTTTGTCTGGATCAACAAACCCTTCTGGTTGTTCAATGTATACCTCTTCTTCAAGTATTCCATTTAGAAATGTTAATTTGACATCCATTTGATATACTTTGAATCCTTTGAATACATCATAAGAAATTAATATTCTTACTCCTTCTAGCCTAGCAATGGGTTCAAATGTCTCTCCATAGTCTATACCTTCCTCTTGTGCATATCCCTTGCATACTAGTCTTTCTTTGTTCCTTGTGACTTCTCTATTCTCATTCAGCTTATTCCTTAATATCCATTTTGTACTGATGACATTCTTTTCATCTGGTCTTGGCACAAGTGACCATGTTTTGTCTTTCTCAATCTGCTCAATCTCATCATTCATAGCACTTATCTATTCTTCATTATCTAGTGCAACATTGACAGATTTTGGCTCAAACTCACAAATTAGATAGCTTGAGTTTAGAGACTTACTTCTTGTTCTTGTACCAACTTTCTTATCTCCTATGATCTAGATCTCTGGATGATTCCTTCTTACATATATTGCAAGTACAGGTACAGTTCTTTGTGTATTATCTTGATCTTCATTCTGTTCTTCATCACCTTGCACATTATCTTGATCATTATCCTGACCGTCGATATTTATAGCCTGATACTCAAGAGCAATGATTTGTAGCTCAGGTGCTCTATATTGTTGGTAGGGTAGAGTTTCAGGTTCCTCATTTTAAGTGAACTTATTGTATTCCTCTGGTTCTTTATTGCTTTCTTGTTCATTTTTCTCTGCAAATTCATCTATCTTTACATTTGCACATTCAATAATTGTGTTAGAGGGTTTGTTTAGACATTTGTAAGCCTTTCTCTTGGTAGAATACCCTAGAAAAATTCCTTCATCACTCTTGGAGTCAATTTTTCCATTTCTATCATCTTTTAAGATATAACATTGACTGCCAAAATTTTTGAAATAACTTACATTGGGTGTGTATCCATACCATAGCTCATAAGGTGTCTTCTTGGTGTCTTTCTTCAATTGTACTCTGTTCAGTGTGTAAACAACAGTACTGAAAACTTCCCTCCAGAATATTTGGGTGATGCCTTTTTCTATCATTAGTGTTCTAGCACAATCAACTATTGATCTATTTCTTCTCTTAGCAATCCCATTTTTCTATGGTGTTCTTGGTGCAGAAACCTGTCTTTTTATACCATGCTCATTACAGAAATTAGTGAATTCATCTGATATAAAGTCTCCTCCTCTATCTGATCTCAAACATTTTAGATCCTTGCCACTTTGTTTCTCTACCATAGCCTTATACCATTTAAACATCTTAAATGCTTCTGATTTATCTTTTAGAAACATAACTATCATCATTCTAGAGTAATCATCAACAAAGGGAATAAAATATCTATCTCCATAATAACTCTTTGTCCTCATAGGTCCACATAAATCAGTATGGACTAATTCTATAATTGCATCATATGTATGGGTTTTTCTTTTGAAACTGGACTTTGTCTTACCTTTTTGACATTTTTTACACATGATGTTGTCAGGCTTGGTCATCGTCGGTAAGCCTCTAAAATTTCTCTTTTTTCTAATCTTTATCATGTTGTCAAAGTTCACATGATGCAGTCTTTTGTGCCATAACCATATATCTTTGTTTGTAGAAATCAAACAAGTGGAGTCAGTATCATTCAGATAGAATAAGTTACCTTTAGTCTGTTCACCGGTACCAATCAAATTTCTAGATTTGTTGAAGATCTTTGCCTTATTATTTTCAAATGCAACTTTGTGACTTGTATTATTCAACTGAGAAACACTTAATAGATTATAATTCAATCCATTTACCCAATAAGCATTCTCACACTTTACCTGGTTATTCAACATTATTTTTACTCTACCTTCAACTGGACAAGGTGTATCATTTCCCATTCTTACTGATCCACTCTTGTACTACTCAAAAGTCTCAAAATTTTGCTTATCACCGGTCATATGATGAGTGCAGCCACTATCTATGATCCAAACATCATTTTTGCTAATTTTAGATATGAGAGCTGTTTCTACATACCTTTCTTCATCATCATCTGAATCATCTTTTACAGACACAAACACCATTTTGATGTCTTCATCAGATTCATTGTCAGTATCATCATCCTTGCATTTTTCTAGGTAGCTAACCTTCTTTCCTTTATCCTTATAGTATCGGGTATCTCTTCTTTCTGATTGTCGGTAGCTTCTATAATCACCTCTATCAGACTTCTTCTCAAAAGATCAATCATTACTTCTGTCATCTTTTATTCTGTTAGTATATCTTGCAGCAAAATGTCCAATCTCTTTGCAATTAAAACAAACAAGTGGTAATTTACATTTGTATTTACCTTTGCCTCTCTGCATTCTTCTGGCCATAAGTGCTTCAATTTCATCAAGATCATCTTCTTCATTTTCACTATCACTATCTTTTCTCATAGTGTTTTTGTGACTTGATTTACTTATTCTCATAGAATTTTTGAATACAAACTCTATGTTTGGTAAGACACTATTATCAAAGTTATTCATCTCAAATGAAATCAGTCTTCCAATTAAACTATCTAGAGTAACATTGTTATTTTCTACTACTCTCATTTCTTGAATGGCAGATACTCTAATAGTATAAGTAGGCAATAAGGTTCTTAGAATTTTACTTACCACTATATCTTCTTCTAGTACACCTCCAACTCCTCGGATAGCATTGAATACCTCTTTTATTCTTGTGATGTACTGAGTGATGTTTTCTCCTTCTTTCATTTTGAGATTATTAGACTATCCTCTAAGGCTTTCTGCCTTGGCTCTCAAAACATTTTTGTCACCACCATGTACAAGCTTCAATTTGTCCCACATCTGCTTTGTAGTTTTGCATTCTTTGACATCTTCAAATTCAACATTAGAGAGTGAGGAAGCAAGCTCTATCACCATGCTATTATGTTTCTGCTTCTCTCTCATTTGTTCAACTTTTGGTGCTCCTGTGGGCAACACATATTCAGTTTCTAGGAATTGAGTAACATCATTACCAATACCTGATAAGTGGAGTCTTATCCTGCTCTGCCATGAAGCAAAATTATCTTTGTTCAACTTGGGCAC
>MU223247.1:2763945-2790506 GCA_018584345.1 Thuja plicata
TTAAATCTTTTAATTAGATAAAAATGATCAAACCTTAGGAAATATTGAAATAATTGAATAATTGAATTAATTACAATTTGATCAAGGAAATTGATTTGAATTGAAAATGTTCCAGAGCATTGATTCAAAAATTTGATAAAATGATAAAATAATAAATGGGGCCCAAAGTCTAGGCAACCATTTTAGGGTGCATACAGTACTCATTACTCCAAATAATGATGCAATTCCTAAGTCTTTCCAACTCAACTTTCCATGGATGAACAAAATAGTTGAGTATGAAGCTCTAGTCATCAGATTGAAGATAGTTATATAATGGAGGATAAAGAACCTACGAGTCTATGGTGATTCCCAATAGGGCATCAGCCAAGTAAACAATGACTACATGACAAAAGACAAGAAATTGATCCCATATAGAGAGCTGATGGACAAGCTATGGGCTTCTTTTCATTTCATTGTATTCAAGAAGTTTGTAAGAGTTCAAAACAAAGTAGTGGATGTGATGGCTACTATAGAATCCTTGATCGACATGCCAGGTAGCGAAACCAAATTCCAATTTCTGGTAGAGAAATTAATGATACCAGCATATCAAGCTCCAATCAAAGAGTCAGTGTGTTTCCTTTTTGGTCCTGAATCCCCATGGTACCATGACGTATATAATTACCTCCAAAATAGTACCCTACCACCCGACCTGTCTAGGAACCAAAAGAAGTCCCTCATCTGCCAAGCCTCTATGTACACTCTTCTTGCTAGTACTCTATATAGAAGAAGTCTAGATGGAACATTTTTATGATGTATCACTTCCATGAAATCCCATAGATCCTTGTATGAGTTACATGAGGGAATTTATGGGGCCCATGCAGGTGGAAATAGTTTGTCAAAGAAGATCATCAAAATGGGATACTATTGGCCCATAATAGAGACAGATGCTAACAAGTATGTAGAAAGGTTCTACCAATATCAAATTCATGGATATCTTATCCATGCACCGACTCAAGAGCTCAAACCCATCACTTCAACATGGCCATTTTCAAAATGGGGATTCAACTTAGTGGGTAAGATTACACCATCTTCTAATGGTCACAAGTACATCATTGTAGAAATGGAGTACTTTACCAAATGGGTGGAAGCAATTCCTCTCACATACATTACTAGTAAGAAAAGCTCCATGTTCATACTAAACAAAATCATCTGTCAATATGGAATCCCTCAAACCATACTCACAGATCATGGTACACCTTTTCAAAATCAAGATGTTGAAGATCTTTGTGACAAGTTCCAAATAAAGCAAGGTTTCTCTTCATTCTACTATCCCCAAGGGAATGGGAAATTAGAAGCCACTAAAAAAACTATCCTAAAGATCTTAAATAAAATGGTCAATGAATCTGGATGAGACTAACATTTACAGCTCAGTCCCACACTATGGGCATACATGACTAGTGTGAGAACCCCTGTAGGAGAAACTCCATTCTCACTAGTATATGGATCAAAGGTGGTCCTACCCCTCAAAGTTTAAATCCCATCCCTTGGAATCTCATTGAAGAACATCATTTCAGATGAAGACTACAAAGTAACAAGACTCAATGAACTAGAACTATTGGATGAGAGAAGACAAAATGCACTCAATCACTTACAAGGCTATCAGAATCGCCTTAGAAGAAACTATCACAAGAAGGTCAGACCACAAACCATTGAGGTAGGAGATCTCATCCTTATAGAGAATTAAAAGAACCAAGAAGAAAGGGTTAAACCAAGAAATTTTGAGCCTAATTGGCTAGGACCCTACATCATCATAACATCATGCATCAGTGGGGCATATCAACTGGAAACTCAAGAAGGAGATCAGCTCCCTGGTTACATAAACAACATGCACCTCAAAAGGTTCTATGCCTAAGGTCCCAAGGCCAAGGGAATATATCTAACATCTAGAAAATACAAATATATATATATATATATATATATATATATATATATATATATATATATATATAAGGTTATCTTGGTGAAACCTGGCAAACAAGCACCTTGGCGACAACAAAAAAATTCAAAAAAAGAGAAAAGTAAAAAGAAACACAATCACTCTCTCAGTGAAAACCTGACAAATAGGTACTATTGGGTAGGTACCTTGGTGAAAACTGGGTAAACATGTTTCAAGTGTTCAAATCTCGCTTCGCCATCAATGGTCCAAAAGATTAAAGCTTGTGCTCCCCGCATGCAAGATTGAGTACCCAAGCTTATTTTTAGAAGTGCAATCCCCTTTGAGAATCACACTTATCTATGGTTTGTACTGGTTCACCAGACTAGGGGAAATTCTAAAAGTCCTAAAAAAACCCTAATTTTTTTAAAAAGCCATCAAAAATCCCAAAAAAGAGCAAAATGTCCTGAAAAAATCAATCATCATAAAAAAATCAAATATTGCAAAATCTCAGCAATAAACCAACTCTATTATAAACAAGCGAAGGGTGATAAAAAAATCAATCAAATGTCAAAACTATGAGCTTCACAAATCAGCAATGGACTCATATGACTGAGCTTAATCAGCAATTAAATCTATCACCAATCGAACGATTCAATCAATCTTCAAATCAAACTATCAATTGTCTTACACAGTGATGGATATACTCTAAACCAGACAGATCAATCTTTTATGAGTCATCCATTCCTGAAACCAGACACAATAAAGCATCAAAATCAAGAAAATCAAGGAATGGTAAACTATTAACTAGGTCAGTCATGTCAGTCAGTTGTCAATTTATCTTTCACGATTATGTTCTTATGCTACTCAAGGATACCACTAAGTGATGAGAGTAGCTATTATGGATCATGATCATATTTTATTTGATTGTTGTTTGTGGACTATTTCAATTTGATTATTGGGCAATGATGATTTCGGATAAATGTGGTAGGAGCTGTCACATATCTGGCAGCCACGCAGTTCCACGATCTAAGCTAACCCCTAGAAATGAATTGAACAATCCTTATATGTTATCTACTTTTCTTATCAATAAATTATAGCGGTATCCAGATGGTCAATATCTGGGTGCATTTGGTTCTCTTTCTTTTCAAATCAAAGATCATAGCGGTGTCCATATGGTCAATATATGGATGCATTTGGTTCTCTTTCTATTCATTTTCTCTACTTATGGTTATCAGAGATCATAGTGGTATCCAGATGGTCAATATCTGGGTGCATTTGAGTATCTTCCTTTTCCTAATAAGGTGTAATGATGAATAAAATTGGAAAACATGACAGCGAATTGGATTCATCACTCTGTCTTTCATTCGGCCCCTTCCTATCATAGCCAATTTCTCACTAACTTTCTTCTAACTAACACATTCATTTACTCATAAACATGGTACATTTTAGGTTTTCATTCATTTATTGCATAAGAAAATAAAATAAAAACATGCATACATCATCAATAGATCATATAGATATGCATTCATCATAAGAGGTATCCTACATACATATGTTAGTATTATAGGAAAATAAAGATCATACATCTAAGATTATGCATAATAGAATAACATCAAATGCATATAATCATACGTCATCTCATAAAGTGCATCAACATATATAAAGTAGATAGAAATAAGATGCACATCATATAAACATGTCATAAATAGAGCATCTCGTATATCATATGTATGAGTACAATGGATGGTCGTAAGTCTCACATAAGGTGATCAACATAAATGTCTATAAATATCAGTACATCATAGCTAAAAAAAATTAGCACAATGTTAGTATAGATTGATACAAAAATAGTACAATAAGGTATACAGTGGTATAATGCTACAAGAAAGCATTCAACAAGTGCTACCCTTTCCCTCACCGCCAGGTGGACAAAGGGGTGGCATATTAGGTCCTAGCCTCTGTTGCTACAAAGGATCTCTAACCACACCACTACTCTATGAACGATGTGCTCTGTTGGATCTCTGTAATGCACTATAACTCAAAACATGCTTGACAAAAGGAGAAATACCCTCATAGTGTCCCTGTGAGTATTCAATCTCCCTATGAGCCTCATGGCCTCATCTCCAGAGATGATCATGGGCATCCCTCAAAGGTAGATCCTAGACACTATCCAAGTAGGATCTAACATCCGTGCAATCCTGTCTCTCCCTGACCTCTATAGTAGTAACCCCACCTTCTACATAGTAACCTGACTCTTAGTAGCAGTGACCCTTCTCTCCAAGGATGTAGCATGTACCTCTGAGGCTACCAATCTAACCCACAAATAAGCTATCTCCTAAGTCAATATCTCCACCTCCAATTGATCAACATCCTATCCACCCATGACTACATCCATCTAATGCTCCTCCCCAAACCCTCTCAACCCCTCATCCCTGACCACCCAAGATTCCTCCTCACTACTCTCACTCTCACTACCGCTTCTACCACTGTTGATGTTGCTAATTGAAGTAGAGGGCTCTAACCCAACCTCCTCAATATATACCATCTCTACATCCCTATCCTCCATCTTCCTCCTCACCCTCCTAACAAGATGAGGTCCCTCCTCCTCCATCCCCTCCTCGTCCTTCAACATAGTCCTCAGTCCCACCTGACTGGAACTACCAACCCGCACACTCAATCACCCTCTCACCCTAGGGCCAACACCTCTAGTCCTCACACCCACACCACCATGACCAGGATCATCATCATCATCACCCCTACCATGACCTCTGTCCCCGTCTCTCCCATCTCTCCCCCCATCTCTCCCTCCATCTCTGCTTCCATCCCTCCCTCTACCCCTCTATCGGTGCCTCCTCATAATGATACCAACAACTAGATGTGCCACATATATAAGAGAAAAAAACCAAGTTGTCGGCCACCAATCATCAAACTATGGAGCTGTGACTACAAACAAAAGAGTTTCAATATCAGTACCACATAGATAAGAAGCATAACAAAGAATCAAAAAAAGATTGATAACAAATGAACCTAAAAAGAGTATATGTATCAAATAGTAAATAAGCAATAAACAGATCTACTTGGATCCATAATGGATGACCACCAAGTCCATGCAATAGGTCCTAGACCATCAAACTCGGTCCTAACAACATGCATCAAGATCAAATCACCCCACAGAGTAATATCTTAGGATCTTCGAGCGAAGTATGCATGTGATTCACTGACATCCTAGTACTCCTTGAACTATCACAACACCCTGTTGGTGTTGTGTAGATATATCATATGAACGTGTTATGTCACATGTCCAATCAGGAACCTCCTCTTTCAGAAAATAGGAAGTTGTGTATCCTCACCCTCCTACACAAGACACGATCCATATGGCCTCCAAATGAAGTAAGACATCATATCCAACTACTTCCTCCTGTTTATCAGATGCCCCATATGGGATTGCACCACAACTCCATCATATATAAACACATATGATCTCCCTGTAGGAAGATCATGAGAACCTACAGGTTGGTATACAATGATGCACTCCCACGCCTAGATATGGGTTAAGGTCATGCCACATCCAAGTGATTTACCACCCTGATAAGCCACGTAAAACATATGATAGTACATATGGGCCAACATTAAAGGCCCCCAGACATACATAGTATGGTCTCTTACCATACCCTATAGGAAAACTCCTCATCCTATGACAAATTCATGTTACCTACGGTCGGGACACAAAATACCATAGATCAGACTACCAATTAATGTGCTCAATCTATCTAAACCCATGCCAAATTGGGACCATGGGATATCACAGGGATCAAAAATCCCTAACTGATCAATAGGAAGACCATTCATCTCAGCTAATGTAGCAATACCAAGCTACTAGGTAAACTCTACTAAGGCACCCTAGATAGCAACCTGAAGGATGCAGTAAACATCATCAAGAGTGACAGTGCACTCTATAGTGGGAAGATGAAAGGTGCATGACTCAGAATGTCACCTCTCCAATAAAGCAAAGATCAAACCCCTATTGGTCATGATCTTGGGCATGTAGGTAACCCAATATAATTGACTCAAGGGAGGGTTGATAATGGGGCCAAGGACTCTCCCAATTACCAAACCAGCTTGCCAACATAATGTGAAAGCCAAAAAAACATAGTGAGAGAAGAAACAACAAAAATCCTTTTCATTAATTTATCAAACTTACTACATTTCAGGCTATAAGGCCTTCCCAATTTTGGCCATATACAATCAAAGAATTAAAATTTGATCTTCATACAAGTGAGTTCATAGACCTGCTTATAGATAATCTGATATCAAATCTTATCTATCACTGTTACTTCTCCACTTCCAACTAAACTATCTAAACTAAGAACATAGAAAAAATATATACAAGAGTCCACCAAGAGAAGTTGGCACTCAAATCCATAAGTGAGACCCAAATTTAGTTCCACATAGATCCCAATGAGAGACCCCAAATCAATTAAGCCATCAAAATTAACTAAAGAAGTCAGCCACTAGATCCAACTCCAAAATAAACATCTCAGGAAAAGCTTGACCAAGCAACAAAGTGACTTGGGCAAGGAACACCCCGAGCAACAGGAAAACAAAATTGGAGCGTCAGAAGAGAAACCCGAGCAATAGAAATAAAGAAGCTTTCCCAAGCTACAAAACTTGAGCAACAGAAACAAGCATGCACAAGGGACAGAACCTGAGAAATAGAGAGCTTTACAAGCATGCCCAAGTGACAGAACCTGAGCAACAAAGAACTTCCCAAGCAGCCTCCAAACAAACTAAAGATCAAAACAAATATATTTTTGGTTGAGTAGGATTTCCAAGGACCCAAGATTATCCTCCATCAGACACCTGGGGTTAATAGAAATGATTCCCTGAATCATGTATCAGGTTCAACTTGAAATTAATTCAACTCAGACTGAGAAATCTAGGATGAGTCCTCAATCGGTTTGTTCTTCCACTTTACCAGATACTCCATGTATTCCTTTCCTCTTGTACTTCTGCCAATTCTTTGTTTCATAATTTGTTCAACTTCCTCTATCTACTTCTTAGGATAATCACTTGGTATCAAGTCACTTCTTCATCAGGTTCATGATATTCATATAAGTTTGAAATATTGAATATAGGTGATATATCCATGTCATCAAGTAATTCAACTTCATAAGCATTGCTACTATCAAATCTTCTTAGCATTTTGCAAGGACCAAATTTCTTCATCTTTAAATTACCATATGTTCCCATAGGAAATATACCTTTCTTCAAATGAACCATTACTGCATCGTCAACTTCAAATTTTTTATGTCTTCTTCATCTGTCTACACTATCTTTTGTATTTTTTATTACTTTTCTCCAGCTTCTATTTTACATATTCATGCAATGTCTTCATGAACTCAGAAAATTATTCTACATCTGCACTTCTTTTCTCTTCCCCAATAATATCTCTCAAGTCTGATATACCTCTCAGTTGTGTGCCCTGAACAATCTCAAAAGGTGTTTTTCTAGTACTTCTATTTACTGAACTGTTGTATGCAAACTCTTCTTGTGCCAACATCAAATCCCAATTACTTGGTGTGTCTCCAACTAAGCATCTCAAAAAATTACCCAAAATTCAGTTTACAACCTCTATTTTTCCATCAGTCTGTGGATGAAATGTAGAACTAAACTTCAACTCAATATCCAACTTCTTCCAAAGTGTTCTCCAAAAATAGCTTACAAATTTATTGTATCGGTCAGAGATGAGACTCCTCGATGATCCATGCAATCTAACAATCTCCTTAAAGAAAAGATTTTCTATATGTACTACATCTGATATTTTCTTACATGGTATGAAATGTGTCATCTTAGAAAATCTATCCATAACAACAAATATGGAATCATTACCTATTGTTGTCCTAGGTAAGCCAAGAACAAAATCTATGCTAATATCACTCCAAGGTTTCTTAGGAACAGTAATTGGTGTATACAAACCAATATTCTGACTCACTCCTTTTTCAACTTGACAAACTCCACAACTTTTCACAAACTTCTGAACATCCTTATACAATTGAGGCCAAAAATACCTTTCCTTAACCAAACTCAATGTTTTATCAATACCAAAATGTCCAGCCAATCCACTACTATGTTTCTCCTTAATCAAATTAGATCTCATTGATCCTCTTGGTATACATAATTGAATACCTTTGAACAACATATCTTCATGAATGAAATAATCATCATACTTACTTGATTGATTTTAATTAGGTTCTCTACACACTCTCCACTGCTCTGAAAATCAGGATCACTTTCATACAAATTCTTCATGTCATCAAAACCAAGAACTTCAATTCTCATTTCAGTCAACAAAGATCTTCTTCTACTGAATGCATCAACAACTCAGTTAGATATTCCACTCTTATGCTTAATCATAAATGTGAAACTCTACAGATACTCTACATATTTCATATGTCTCTGATTCAATTTATTTTGACTACCCAAGTACTATGAAGCCTTATGATCAGTATACAACACAAATTCATTTGGCATCAAATAGTGTCTCCATTTCTTCATAGCTTTAACAATAGCATAGAACTCTTGATCATAGATAGAATATTTCCTTTTTGCATCATTCAACTTTTCACTAAAGAAAGCAACTGGTTTACCTTCTTGAGTCAACACAGCTCCAATTTCACTCCCACTTGCATCACATTCAACTTGAAATACCTTATTGAAATCATGTAATTCTAACACAGTTAATTCAACAACCTTCAGCTTCAAAGCCTCAAAACTCTTATCAGCTCCATGTGTCCATTTGAATTCTCTTTTGTCTCCTCTCATTGTCGCAGCCATAGCATTACAAATAGAACTGAAATTTCTGATAAACTTCCCGTAAAAACTTGCCAATCCATGAAATGATCTTACCTCAGTGACATTTTCAGGTGTAGGCCAACTAAGTATAGCTTCAACCTTCTTTGGATCCATCTTCAAACCATCAACTAAAATTACAAAACCCATATACACAAGCTCTTCTTTCACGAAGGAAGACTTTTTCAGATTTATCAGCAACTTTTCCTCTTTCAATCTCTGCAACACTTGCCTTATATGCATCAAATGCTCTTCTCTAGTCTTACTAAATATCATAATGTCATCCAAGTATACAATCACACATTTATTCAATAATTTCTTCAAAAATTCATTAATTAACCTCATAAATGTACTCGGTGCATTTTTTAAACCAAAAGGCATAACCAAACACTCATACAAACCTTCCTTTGTCTTGAGATAATTCTTCCATTCATCACCTTCTCTGATGATATCCACTTTTCAAATCAATTTTGGTAAAATATCTTGCTCCACTTAAACAATCCATTATGTCATCCATTCTTGGTATAGGAAACTTATACTTCACCGTGATCTTATTAATTTCTCTGGAATCAATGCATATTCTCCATTATCCATTCTTCTTAGGTGCCAATATAGCTGGCACCGCACATGGACTCAAAATTTCTCAGATTAAACCTTTGTTCAATAATTCATGAACTTGTCGATTAAGCTCTTCATTCTCGGTCGGTGTTAACCTATGTGGTGCTTTGTTTGGTAAACTAGCTCCAGGAATCATATCCATACAGTGACTGATATCTCTCATTGGTGGAAAACCATCATGTACATTATATGAAATTATCTCCTTATACTCAGTGAGTAACTTCTCAACTTCTGTAGGAATGTCATCTTCTATATTCTTACTCAGTTTGTTAGGAATCAAAGCATAACATATATTATTCCTTTTCAAGTCCTTAACAAACTATCTACCTTCCATTAAACAAACTTTCATAGATGTACATATCTCACCAATAGATTCTTCACCCAAAGGTAAAAACACTTGCTTCTTATCATCAACCCAAATAGAATATCTATTCAACCTTCCATCATGTATAGCATTTCTATCATATTTCCAAGGTCTACCCAAAAAAATATGACAACAATCCATAGGCATAATATCACACAACACCTTATCATAGTACTTTCCAATTTTCAGATTCACAAAACATTGTTCACTCACCATTAATGTATGATCATCCTTGATCCATGAGATATGATAGGGCTTTGGATGCTACATCCTTTCTAACTTCAACTTTGTAACCATTTCCTTAGATGCCAGATTCTCTGAGCTTCCACTATCAACAATCACCTTCCAAACCTTGTCTGCAACTCTGCATCTAGTCTTGAACAAACTTTTTCTGATATGATCTTGCTTATCCTTCTCACTCTATAGTATCCTTTGGGTCATGAGATTTCCTTCCTTCTCATCTTCATTTGGTGACTCCTCTTGCACCAAAGCATTTCTTCTACTACTTCCTTTCTTGCTTGCATGTGTACATTCAAAGGATTTATGTCCTTCTTCACAATAATTGTAACAAGTTACTTGGAATCCCTTTCTAATATAACCACCTCTGGAGTAATTTCCTCTTCCTCGATATGAACTTCCACCTTTCCATTCAGTCTTTCCTTTGTCTTGAGATGTGTCTAAAATTGACTTGTCTGGCTCAGATCTACTATTTTCACCATGAGATCTACCTCTTCCTCTAGGGAATCTACCACCTCTACCTCTTTGTCTTTGTTCAAATCTTTTCTTCAACTTTTCCTCATCTTGTAGGGAAAATTGATATGCCTCCTCAATGTTGTCCATCTTGACCAAACTGATCTCATCTTGTATGGAACTTCTCAACCCATTAGGTATCTTTCTACTCTTTCCACTTCATCTTCAACATGTCCAGATCTGATGTCCAATCTATAGAATTCTTCAGTATAGTATTTTACTGACCTATATTTCTACTTCAAACTTTGCATTTGCCAGATTAGGTTAATCTGATAATCACAAGGTAGAAACTTGCCTTTCAATTTGTTTACCATCTTATCCCATACCTTGATTTTGTCTTTACCTTTCTTCTTTTGATCTAATTGTAGATGTTCCCACCATAGGTATGGATGACCTTTCAACTTAGTGCTTGCAATCTTCACCTTCTTATCCTCTGATACATTCTCATATTCAAAATACTTTTCCATCTCAGTTATCCAATCAATCAATTCATCAGAATCCAATTTTCCACTATACTCAGGAGGATTAAATTGAGGTGTGGATTTCAAACTTGTGAAAGCTCTCAGGAATCTTTCTTCTTCCTTATTCATCATAGGTGCAGGTGCAGCTTCACCTTGAATCTCTTCAATTTCATCATCACTAACATCTTCAAGTGGTCTTCCTCTGCGATGGGCTGTCTCAACAGCTTCCAATCTAGCAGCCATCTGTCTAAGCATATCAGCTAGACCTTGATTTTCATTTCCTCTCCCACAAACAATCTTGAATCCCTCTATAATTATAGGTCAGATCACAATCTGCTACCCCACAACAATACCAACTAGGGTTAGGGTTTGCAGAAGGGACTTAGATCTCACCAATGCTCTAATACCACTTGACGCAAGGGAGGGTTGATAATGGGACCAAGGGCTCTCCCAACTACCAAACCAGCTTTCCAACACAATGTGGAAGCCAAAACAACATAGTGAGATAAGAAACAATAGAAATCCTTTTCATTAATTTATCAAACTTATTACATGTCAGGTCGTAAGGCCTTCCCAGTTTTGACCATATACAATCAGTGAATTAAAATTTGATTTTCATACATGGGAGGTCATAGACCTGCTTATAGATAATCTAATATTAAATCTTATCTAGCACTTCTACTTCTCCACTTCCAACTAAATTGTCTAAACTAAGAACATAGAAACAAATATATACAGGAGTCCACCAAGAGAGGTCGGCCCTCAAATCCATAAGTGAGACCTAGATTTAGGTTCACTGAGATCCCAATGAGAGACCCCAAATCAATTAAGCCATCAAAATTAACTGAAGAAGTCAGCCACTAGATCCAACTCCAAAATAAACATCTTAGCCGAGCAACAGAGTGACTCGGGCAAGGAACACCCCGAGCAATAGGAAAACAAAACCCGAGCGTCAAAAGAGAAACCCAAGCAACAAAAATAAACAATCTTTCCTGAGTGACAGAACCTAAGCAACAGAAACAAGCATGCCCGGGCGATAGAACCTAAGCAACAGATAAATTCACAAGCATGCTCGAGCGACAGAACCCAAGCAACAGAGAACTTCCCAAGCATCCTCAAAACAAACATATTTTTGGTTGAGAAGGATTGCCAATGACCCAAGATTCTCCTGCATCAACAATCCTATGTCTCTCAGAATGGATTTCTCATCCTCAGATAACTGAAAATGATAAACCAAACCTACTGGTCTGGACTCTCGATGTCACAGAATGTCTGATAGGCCATTTTAATGGCATACTTTAGATACCTTAGAAGAAATTTTTCTAGGTATTTTCCTATGTTTTCCTTTATTACTCCAAGACCTTATGCTCTAAAACTATTAATATGTGGTATTCAACAACTGGACCTATGCCATGGATATATGTTGCTTAATATGCTTTATCTGGATGAATATGCTCTATTTATTAATATGAAATTATGATCATGTTTTATGAATGAATTGATTGTTTGAGAAATAGATAATGCATATGTACTTTGAATGATTATTTTCCATGAATGCTTTTATCCTAACAATTTTAATGTAGCGCATTAAAGTAGTAACCATCATCTTGTTCAGGTGAGCATGTCTATGTGTTGGACACTTGACTCGGTCCTACAGTAGACGCGCTCGGATGGAACATCGACGTAGCAGCGGTGGAAGGTTTCTGGTTAATCCATGTGGAGACGGTTGAGAAAAGACTTGGAAAATGCAATAATTTCCCTTATGAAATCTAGGAGAGAGTGGGAAGTTAGATCTTTTGTCTAAGAAGTTATTTCCTCTTTTCTGGACCGATTCCATTTCCTATTTTCTAGCTTTCCTTTCTATTAGTTGTTTGTAATAAAAGCTCAGCCTTTTCTTTGGGCATGTGGAGTTTAGCAGTTAGATGTTTTTCCTTTAAATAAATCCCCGCTCCTATGTGAGAAGGAGGGTAGTAGTAATATTATGATAGTTGTAAGATAGTTCAATTCTATTATTTACTGTTGATGTGAATCTTTGTACTCTGTTATTCATTTTAATGAGAAAATGAAGTTTTGAGTTTAGTTATGTGTAATTGAGTATTCTGGGTACTCACCCAAGGGGGCCCACTTGGTGAGGAATCCATAGTTAGATTCATTCTAGTTTAGCTCACTTTCCTACATTTCCATTACTTAAATTACTATGTTGAATAGCTCTTGCAGCCAAATCCACAAGACAGCTACCACTTCCTGCGGCTGCACGAAAGAGTAACTAAGGCATTATAGTTATTTTGTGCACTCTTCCATCCTGCTAGCAGCATTATTTTCCATCATTTACTTTCAAGTGTTTACTTTCACAGAAATATTTTAGCTTTCCTTTGAGTATTCATTTCATGCAGCAATAGTCTATTTTTCCTTTAAAAGTATTTATTTCCTGCAGCCATAGAATAGTTTCTTTCCAAAATTTATTTCCTGCAACAACTATAGAATGAATCGTTGAGAAACTTCTTGGTGCATATATTTTTATGGCCCATTTCAAGTAACACATCCCTGGGTTTGACATATTAAATAAGTTTCTTATAAAGTGGATGAAGTTCTTAGTTGGATGTCCAATCCCTGAGATAAAGGATTATGCCTAGTTTCTAAGCCTTTATAACAAGCGATCATTTTTGGCACTATTGTTGGGGATGGTGCCAAACCTGGTTCTTATTCAACCATTCCTAGGATTCATTTTCATGCTTTAATTCACTACTTTAGGTAGATTAAGCCTTATCTTGACAAAGAAAACCACTATTCACATCATTCCATACTATCTGCATGCAATATAGACAAAGAGACGCCCGAGGAAGGTACTTGCCAAATCCATCTAGTAACCTATTTGAAGAGGATATCTTGTTTGTTGACGCTATTTTTGAGCTTCCTGAAGCCCCTTAATTATCCTCATCTTCTGAGGGTGACTTTCTTGGGTTCTTCCAGGAACAACCAGTTTCCAATATATTTGCTGAAGCCTTTGCCAACCTAGAACTCCAGAATCCTAGAGAAGAAAATCCTTGGTAGTTAGTCATCTACCAACCTTAGAACCCACCTCAAAATCCACCTCAGCAATAATGACAGATGGCCAATCCTACTACATTTCCTTTCCCCATCTCCGATCAGCTAGATAATAACAACCTCAAAAATATTCCCTCTTCTTCTCTTCCAAAATTTTATGGCCTTGTCACAGAGGACCCAGATACCTTTCTCTTTGAGTTTGATATCCTTTGTAGGAGCTATGAATACAACACCAATTCCCATAGGCTTAAGCTCTTTCCTGCAACACTTAAAGATTCTGTGTTGTGATGGTTTATGGGCTTAGGATAGGATGTTGTCCATAATTGGGATGAAATGAAGGATGCTTTCTTTCTGAAATACAAGGAGTACTGTCGAGGGAATGATATGCAAGTGGATGACATCTTTAGGATGTCATAGAAGGAGGATGTGATTCTTGAGGATTATGTCTTGAGGTTCATGTTCAATTTGTAGAAGAATACTCAGCATGAGCTCAATGAAGAATCTCATAAGTTTCTCTTTTTGTGAGGCATTCATGACAGATGCACAGAGGCACTAGACCTAATGGTCAGAGGAGATATCACCCAGGCATCATGGGATGATATCCAAAAGATCTGCCTTAAGTACTCAAGAGTTTCTATTAAGAAAGGAAGAGGATATAGGTCCACCCTGGGAAAGTTCAATGGTGTTGGTGCTTCATGGATAGAGACAACCAATCTCCTATCCTATTTTAAGAAAGATATCATTAACAAAATGGCCACCCAGCTGGACACCATGCAAGCTAAAAAGAAACGTGAGGAAGTAGAGGCCATGCTAGCAGAATTTTGTCTACATTGTAGACAGAAGAAGAGAGACTGCAGATGCCAACTGGTTGCTAACATGGAGACTACACAAATGTCAACTGACTACAAACTAGTTGAACCAAAGGACAAGCATATGTTCTTCATCACTCAGCGATGACCAAGGTATAGAGACAAGGTATGCCTTAGGACCCTCTTTCATTTAGTGGTCCTTTTTATAATAATCAATGGCAACCCCCCATGAATTACCTAAATCCTCCTTGGAATAATTCCTAGAATCAGTGGTAGAATTACCCCAATCAAAAGTGGCCAAACCCTCAAGGAGGTTGGAAATAACCTCAAGGGGCATGGCTTCCACCACAGGGTAATTGGCAGCAAAACCCATAGTGGCGAGGCGGCCAGCAATGGCCAAATCAACTACAAGGATTTTTTCCACCACCTATGTAGCCTCCATAATAGCAAGTTGTTTTTCCACCTCCTGCAGCTACTAACCTACCTCCTAAGCCTACTCAGTTACCTACACAACCACATCCAAACCCAAACAATCGACCTCCTCCACCTCAGCAAAATGTGTATGCTACAGACTAGTTGCAGTATCCCATGCAATACCTTGTGTATGCAATCAAACTCAATGATATTCAACTATAGTCTGGTACCACTTTACCTACACTTGAGCCTCCTGTAATTACTAAAATGCCTTCTAAGGAGCCCAATCAACCTGATAATCCATCTAATCTAGTATCCCCTGCATCACCAATTAAGTCCAATCAGCCTACCCTTCCTCCTTTCCCACAAATTTTTCAGCATAGCAATCCAAAAACCACTGATGAAACATCTTTTAATATCCTTGACCAACTAAAGAATGTTAGCGCCCAAATTCCCCTTTTCCAGGCAATTAAATATGTTCCCACATACATAAAATCCATCAAGGAAGCTTGCTTTAAAAATCCTGACTGCAAGAAGAAGGATCCCCAAACTATTCATGTCCTGGGCAAACTGGCAAACATCATGTTAGGGAATCTTGCCATCCCAAAAAATTTTGACCCTGGCAGCCCTGTTGTTGAGGTCATTATTAATGGGACTACTATAAAAATTCCTTGATTGATCTTGGATCTTCCATTAATGTCATGACCAAGGACATTATGCAATGCCTTGGTATCACCAACCTCTGCAATACACATATTGTCTTGCATCTCGCAGACAGTTTGATTGTAAAGCCTGATGGAGTGGTGGAGGACATTGTGGTTGACCTTGAGTCTTGGTCGTACCCTACAGATTTCATGTTCCTCTCACCAAAATCTACCCTAGGAGGCTATCCAATTATTTTGGGATGTCCTTGGCTGGCTACCGCTGATTCCTATATCAGTTTTCGGTCAGTAGACATGACCATTTCTGATGACCAGCACACCAAAAATTTGGCCTTGTATCCTCTTTCTCAACCTCAAATAGAATTAGCCTCTCCCATGATGTAGGAGAGGAAGCTGAATTTATTAATTTAGTCTCCCAATTAATGATGTTAATAAGGGATCCCTTCCTGCAACTTCAGGAGGAAGATAAAGTAATAACCAACATCATGCATAACTAGTATGGATAGAACTTAGACCCTTTGGATGGTTCCTTCCAAAACTACTCCCTGCAGCTGTTGTAATTTGATTACCAAATATATTCCCTTGTATCCAACCAGCTCTATCACCAAATGCTTCCCTATGAGATCCAATTACCATCATTGACCGATGCATCTATGGTCGATCTCACTAAGCAACTAGAAGTTTCCCCTGAACGCTGCTTGAACATTAATAGCAAACTTACTCCTCAGCAACAAACATCATTGACCAAGTTACTGAAGAACCATGCTACAACTTTTGCCAGGGATTACGCTGATATGAAAGCTCTGGACCCAAATTTATTCACTCATAGGATTTTCCTAAAGGAGGATAAACCCCCAGTAAGGCAATTTCAAAGACGTGTCAACCCTTCTCTCCGTGAGATAGTCAAAGCCGAACTCCAAAAACTCCTTAAAGTCAGCTTCATATATCTTATATCAGATAGCCAGTGGGTTTCCCCACTAGTCATAGTTCCTAAGAAAGGTGGAAAGTGGAGAGTGTGTGTGGATTATAGAGAGCTTAACAAAGCCACTAAAAAGGACCATTTCCCTCTTCCATTCATTGAATAGGTTCTGGACTCTTTAGCAGGAGAGAAACACTTTTCTTTCCTGGATGGGTATAGTGGATACAATCAAATCTGGATTCTTCCTGAGGATCAGGAGAAGACCACATTGACCTATTCATGGGGGGATTTTTCTTATTCAATTTTACTATTTGGCCTCTGCAATGCTTCTGCTAATTTTCAACGAGCGGTTATCAGCATTTTTGCTGACATTTCCCATGACTGTATGGAGATCTACATGGACGACTTTACAACTTATGGTGAAACTTATTAGGAAGCATTGGAAAATCTGGAAAAATTCATCACCAAGTGCAAAAATACAACCTGTCTTTGAACAACAAGAAGTGTTTTATGATGATGCAGGAAGGAGTAGTGCTTGGTCACTACATATCTTCTCTTGACATTCAGGTAGACCCAGCCAAAATTGAAGTCATTGTGAATTTGCCTACCCCAGCCAAGAAAAAATATGTCAGAAGCTTTCTTGGTCATGTTGGGTATTAAAAAATATTCATAAAGGACTTCAATAGGATGGCCACCCCTATGTATTCACTACTCACTAAAGATGTTGAATTTTTCTCGACATCATACTGTGATGAATCTTTCCTGCAGCTGAAGTCTGTACTCACTCAGGCACCTATTTGCGAGGTCCTAATTGGACACTCCCATTCCACATACACACAGATGCCTCTGATCATGTTGTTGGAGTAGTTCTTGGAAAAAAGGAAGGTACTCTAGAACATGCTATTTATTTTATTAGCAAAAATCTGCAAGGAGCTGAGTTGAACTACATAGTTACCAAAAAGGAACTATTGGCTGTCATCTATGCTCTAAACAAATTCTACCACTATGTCACTGGTTATCAAATCTTTGTGCATATGGAGCATGTAGCTATTAAGTACTTAGCTAACAAACCTATCATAACAGGGAGGTTAGCTAGATGGTTGTTGCTGCTACATGAGTTTTATATTAGCATCATAGATAAGCCATGCAGATCAAATGTGGTGGCTGATTTTCTCTCACGCCTACAGAATGTTGATGAACCTATGGCAATTAATGACATTTTCCCTGATGACCACCTATTCTCCATTGTAGAAAAAGCATCCTAGTATGTTGATATTGCTAAGTATCTAGTTTCCCAAAAGGTACCTCCACACTTCTCTCCAAAGGAAAAGTGGTTACTAATAGAGAAAACTTTCAACTTTTCATGGATTGTTGATTGTTTGTTTTATACTGGCCCTGACCATGTATTGAGAAGATGTATTTGAGAGGATGAAACTTATGACATCCTCTAGGCTTTTCATGATGAGATCTATGGAGGACATTTTTTTTCCAAAAGGACAAGCATGAAGGTACTTAACACTAGTTACTACTGGCCATCCCTCTACAAGGATTCACCCAATTACACCAGGTTGTGTGATTGATGCCAAAGGATGGCATGGCCTACTAAATCTAATGAAATGCCACTCTTTCCTTAGGTCGTAGTGACTCCATTTGATAAATGGGGAATCAATTTTGTTAGTCCCATCACTCCTGCATCTGATGATAATTTGTACATACTTGTATGTACTGATTATGTAACCAAGTGGGTGGAGGTTAGAGCCATGAAGCATGTCAAGGATAACAGAGTTGCATAGTTTTGTATGAGGATATATTCACATGCTATGATGTACCCATGAGTTAGTCACTGATCAAGGAGCTCAGTTTACCTCTATGTTGATTACTTCTCTGATGAATGCGTATAATATTTTCCACTGAAAATCAAGCCCCTATCACCCATAGGAGAATGGTCAGGCAGAAATCACCAATAGGGAGATAGAAGCTATCCTCAGAAAGATAGTTTAGTTACACAAGAAAGATTGGATCAGTTTCCTCCAAGAAGTAGTATGGGCCTACCAAACTACATGGAAAACCACAATAGGGTTTACCCCTTGGTATATGGAAAAATAGTTGTGATTTTGATTGAGTTCGAACATAAGAATTTACGAATGACATTACAGCTAAGCATTGATCTTTTTGAGGCACAATGTGATAGGATCCTACAGCTTAACCAGCTGGATGAGATAAGGAAAGTTACCCTACAAAAAATAGAATTGGTTCAGACATAGTAGAAAAAGTGGCACGATTCTCATATCCTTTCCAAACAGTTTTCTCCTAGCGACTGGGCTCTTTTGTATGACTCAAGATTCCAAGAAAACCAAGGTAAGCTTAAAACATGTTGGCTTGGCCCTTATGAGATTATTCATGTTTATGCTAACGAAGCAGTTTAGCTATCCACCATCGACCCTGTACGTTTCAAGTTATTAGTGAATGTTCATAGGCTTCACCTGTACCATAAACCATAGACAAAGGCCAATTTCCTGTGGCAGTTTGAGATTTCTACTGCCACAGCAGAACCTCCTGCAACCACAGAACCTCCTCCTCCTGCTAAAACTTAAAAATTTCCAGCAGCCAAAGGAACTCCTACAACTGAAGAACCTCCTCCAGCTAATGACTTTCCTATAGCCGAAGGATCTCTTTCTACTGAGGGCATTCCTGCAGCCAACCGGAATAATTATTTTCTCCAGTCATCTCTTTGAAAATTTTCCACATGCAGTCATAATAAAATTTTTGTTTCCCACGAAAATATCTTGTCCATAATAAAAACGTCATTCCATCCGCTTTTTCATCACCTTTTTCTTCCATCACCGCATTCACGTCACCTCATTATTGCGCAAGCTCAAATTTTTTCTCTGCCTACATCATCAAATCTTTTCAAATTTGGGCATTTAACGGTATGATATTCCAAGGTATGCATTACTTTATTGTCTCCAAATTTTTTTTTACTTCATTTAATATGATTATGACATTGTAATTATTATAGCGATTCATCCATAATTTTGTCATACTTTTCCATGCAAGTGAGGACACTTGTCACTTTTTTTGTAGGGGGCAGTAAATAGGTTTTGTGTGTAATAAATGAAATATCCCATCAACTCAAAATTTTCCTCATTTCCAAATCATCTGTCATAATTGCCAACCTTTGTCATTACTATTTTTTTGACCAGAATTGTACTAAGATGTCATATAAAAAATAATGATTTGACAACCCCTGTGTGTAACCTGTCGAAACCAACCCTATCTTTTTAACTCAAAATTTTAGCTTAGATTCACAGCACTATTTCAAAAAATTTATGTTTTGTCTTGTCTACCTAGAAACCTAGAAATTTGTATTCCAATTCTGGGCACAACAGAGACATTTCAGCAAAAAGAATAGATAGTATCAGTGGAGTAGGAGGATTTTTCTGAGTTTCTCAGACATTGTTGGAAATTTAAAATAGTGGAATGGGTGGTTCTCCTATATGGCATGAACCAGAAAACCACTTCTCTTTGTTACAAGACTAGGAAAGTGTTCAATTTTTTAACAGAGTAGGGTGGCTCACCTATTTTGTCAGGTTAAATGGGTATGATGAAGCCACAACACTAGAATTCTTGAGAAGGTACAGCAATGGAGTTGCATATGTTAAGGGGTTGTAAATTGAAGCTTCTGAAGCATGAATTGCCAAAGTCTCTGGACTTCCTTCTACAGGAGAAGAATTTCCACATGGGCACGATGCACGTGCAGCTAGAGCAGAATTTTCTTTGCTAGCAGATGCCCCAATATATTACAGCAAATAGGGTGTAAAGTGGACATCTCTTCCGAGAGAAAATCCTCAGTTAGTAATTCATGTTATCAGGTATATTAACTGTGAGGTTCATTTTTCCTTCTTGCATGCAGTAAAATTCAAATTATTGAGCCATTTACAACATAACCATTTAGTAAATGTTCCTAATTTTCTTTACGCCCTTTTGAATTTAAGTGTTGAAGAGGTACGGAAGGGGAAAAAGAACGCAATGACCCACCATGGTTTAATACAACTCTTGGTGGAAAGGATACTAAGGGATGTCTCTCCCATATCCTAGGACAGATTTATTATAGCACCTCATATTCAATTGCATGGAGAGGGGCCACAGCCTGAAATTTAAGAAGAACAGGGAAATAACCCTGATGAGGAAGAAAAATTTGTTGAACAAGATGAACCTTTGAGGAATTCTTCTCCTTCAGGATTTAATGTGGAGAATGTGCCCTCTGGCCATCCAAACCCTACCTCAGGGAGCAGAGAAACTAAGGTTCTCACATTTTCTCAGCAAAAAGATAAAAAGGGCAAGGGCAAGGCTAAAATGGAAGAATATATGAGTATAGATGTTCCTATTTCTACTGTTTCTCTTGCAGCCACACCTACCAAGAAAAGAAAACTTTCACAAAAGCAACCTGCAACCTCTACTAATACCCCATTGTACATAAGTGTTCATTTGAACACTACACACTTAGATAGCAAGGACTCCCTTGTTACGGATGATGCTTCTCATGTATCCTCTAAGGAGCCCTTACAAGAATAGCGCAAATAGGCAGTCCAATTGCAGAATGTTGGGGTATGATGGAAAAGGATCCTGTAGCCACTAATTTGATTACAGAAGAAGAGTGTGTAATACTAGAAGTAGCAGAGCCTAACAGAGCCAAAAGAGAATCTTCTTCTCTACAGAAAAGCAATCATGGGGAAAAGCCTCATGTTCCAGATAATGTTCCAATTTGTACAAAGAAAGATGAAGGCCCACAATCATCTCGGTCGGTCCCACATTGAAAACTAGAGGAGGTAACTATTCATGCTCTCTTGGTTGACTATATCAATGTAATGCAATATCAAAAGTCAATGTGGGAATTGGAAAAGACAAAATTAAGAAGGGAGCTTGAAAGAAAACAACAAGAAATTGAATTCCCACAGAATAAGATAAATAACATCACAGATATAATTCTAGAATTAATAGAATGCAGACCACCACCATGGGTTTATACCCTATGCCTCAAGGAGCAATTTTTTCTGTTTAAATTAATGAGAATCCTTCGGGATCTTAACTCAGGCATAGAAACCCCACAGAAATTTGTAGCTACATACAACACATCACCTGATTGTGTCTGGAATTTATTATGTGAGTTATACATGCAAAATTATGCTGTTCCTTTTAATACTGATTGGAATCCCCTTCTTTTTATTGGTGATATACATTTGTCTGCTCTACTTTCCTGGATTCAGAATGAAATAAATTATGGCGGGCAATTCCATAAGTACAAAATCCTAGAACAGTCCATTTCATTGCCCCTTCGTCCTAAAATTCTATCACCACAACAGCTTTACTATGACTGGATGCAATTTTTTTATGGATTTCATGATTCTACACCGAGGAAACAGATTCTGGAAAGTCGTGAGGAAGTTTTCTCAGCATTTGAAAGATTTTCATTATCAGACGGGGACAGGGCAGCTGAAGGATTAAGGAAAATATGGTAGAGACTCACTATAGCTCTTAAGAAGGCAGAATCACATAGTCTGACTAACTTGCGAGCTACAATGTAGCGTGTTAGCTAGTATATACACTAGGGAAGAAAATCATAGCCTGAGAGATGGTTTCCACTCACCTTCCAGCCTCCTCTACTTTTATGGCCAATGTATAGCTATGTGGATGATGAAATAGATGAGCAACAAGAACTGAGAAGATAAGTGAAGGTGGAGAAAACAAATGGATTCTACTGGCAAGTGGGCACCTCCATGATTGGAGAAACATAGGAAGGAGACCTTTGGGTTCTTTCAAAGATCCAGAACGTCTCAGTGCCTCAGGACTGGCACTAGTCTTTGTAAGGGGTAAAATGATAGGCCATTTTAATGGCATACTTTATATACCTTAGAAGAACTTTTTCTAGGTCTTTTCCTATTTTTCTTTTATTACTCCAAGACTTTATGCTCTAAAACTATTAATATGTGGTATTCAACCACTGGACTTATACCATGGACATATGCTACTTAATATGCTTTATCTGGATGAATATGCTCTGTTTATTGCTATGAAATTATGATCGTGTTTTATGAATGAATTGACTGTTTGAGCAATAGATAATGCATATGTACTTTGAAAGATTTGTTAGTAATAACTGAGAGGGGGGGTGAATCAGTGGCCTTAGAAATTTATCCAATTTAAAATTTAATACACCAATCAGTAATTCTCCAATTATTAAGTCCCTACAAGATGTATGCCTTTGAAATACTTGAAACAAATAATTGTCTGTCGATTTACCTTGTCTGTCCTTATTCTCCTTGATAACCGATAAGTAGTAAACTGTATTTACCAATACTCAGTAAATATGTAGAGTATACCAGTCAATCCATAAATGCATATGTAGAATGTAAAATAATAAAGTAATAAACCATACACACATAACACAAGGATTTGAACATGGAAACCCTGTTAAGGGAAAAACCACTGGGACCGGTACCCCAAATTTTCACTCTTCTAAAGTGAGCCCTATTAGGAGCCAACCCTGTTAAAGGTTACAAACACACTGTTAAGTGTGACCTTGTTAAATCATTTTCAATACATAGGTTATCTCTAAGTATCTGGCATCTACGCTACCATCCTTGAATTAGTCTCATGACTGTCAATAGGCTTTATGCAAATCTTACTACCATCCTTGAATCAGGCTCCTTCTTAGACTATCAATAGGATTTAGGTAAGACCAATGCTACTATCATGAGTCAACCTTCTGGTAATCTATTAGGATATACCTAATTTACAAAAGACTGTTAAGTCTTGCTCTGTTAAGAGACTTAATGCTTCAATGGTTAAACTGAAACAAAATGACCTGTTTCTAATGCAACTGAATTGCAGATTTTCAGATCTATTTACTTACAATATCTTTCTGATCAATGTATCAATACAATTCCTTTTTACTTAACTCTTTTTGCTCTGTGATGTTGTGCTTCTCTATCCGTCAGTGTCTGCAGAATTCTTTAGCTCTCCCTCAGCTTGATTGATTAGGACTGCATGAAGTTAATCCTTCATCAATTTCTTATTCAGCATCTTCTATCAGTTCACTCCCCCGTGTATCTGATTGCTTTCTCATCCACTCTAAAATTGATTTATGCTTGTCTCTTATATAGACATGATGTTCCTTAATTCTTGGTTCTTGATTCTTGATTCGTGGCATGAAAAACAATCCAGCCAAATTGATTTATGGCTTTAACTCCTGATTTATCTTGTAGTTATCTTCTTGCCAACTGTATAAATCATTTACTTAATTGTGGTCGAATAAAACAAATAAAACAACCAGTTAAGTATATCTTTTAGCTCTGCCAGCTAGATATTTTATCATTTTCTGATCTCTCTATTCTGTCTGTCAACTCTACAATTCGTCACCGGTGACAACTGCCAGTTCCATCAATGTAACTTCAGTTAGCTTCGAGATCTTTGTTCATCAGACATCATTGGATCTTTCTCATTAGGCAACACTATTTTTAGCTCATCAAGCATCCTTTGATTCTGCTTTGTCAGGAAACACTATCTTCTGCTCGTCGGGCATCACTGTGACTTTTATCTCTGTCTTTACCGATGGTGTGCACTCCGTCAGTGTATTCTGTCACTTAGTGAATACTTGAATTTTATGCATTGCTGAAAGCATAACCTATATTCCATTGATTTCTCTGAAGTCTTTGCATTATGTATGTGACCATACAAATGATATCAAGTTGACATCAATGACAATACAAACCATTAACTGATTTAATGTCTTGCATTATCTTCAACTTAATATAGTCAACCATTTAATCAGTTACATGTCACCAATCTCTCCCTTTGGCATTGATGGCAACATACTATATTATCACATTATACTATTTCTGATACAATATGAAATACAATTGTTGAGATTCATCAAATTACCAAACAGTTTGTTTTGATAACTGATAAAATGTCTGACCACCGGTAAGCTCTATGTAAGCTTAGATTTGATTCTTGCAGCTTTCCTTTTTCTTCTTCTGTTGTGTTGTGACCTCTGTTGGTGTCAAATTTATCTTTGACTGTTCTGCTTCTTTGATGTCTCTGTCTTTTGTTTGCAACTTTTATATCAATTCTCTCCCTTTGGATATGATCTCTCCCTGTTTGGAGTAATCTGATAATGAATAGTTTCTGATAATAATATGGATACATTATCTCTCCCTTTGACAACAATGCCAAACAAATGTTTTTTTACAAATATTTGACATTCTGTCAACCAATTTCTTCTTTCCATAATATATTCCTTGAATTTCCCTTATCCATCATCAATATACCAATCTGGTCTGGTGCTTGGTTCGATATATACCTTGTTGTATATAGATGTAGCGTTGAAGTTTAGCTTCTACTTGCATCAATCATGAATGATATTCTAATAATATATGGCTGATGTAGTGTTTTGTCCTTTTACTGACTGTTAGACATGGGTTTTACCCCTAGTCTTTTCCTCAGGTTCTCAAATGTATCCTTTGGCAGTGGCTTGGTGAAGATATCAGCCAATTGTTCTTTTGATTGCACATATTCAAGTATTACTTCTTTCTCTTGAACTTGTTCTCTTAAGCAATGATACTTGATGGCAATGTGTTTATTCTTCACATGCATGACTGGATTCTTGGAAATATTTATTGCACTGGTGTTATCACAATAGATAACCACTGCTTCTTTGATCTTCATATGCATCCCTTCCAACAGTTGTTTGATCCATGCAATATTTGAGCAGTTTGTGTTAGAATACTTCAGAGATAACTGAGAGGGGGGGGGTGAATCAGTTATCTGCAACTTTAAATCTTTATCTTATTCTTATTAATCTAGATTGATACAAAGTAAATTCACATACATATAACTCTTTACACAACACATCAATTTCGTTATAGGGAAACCAAATGGTTAAAGCCCCAGTGAGAATTAGTACCCACAAAGAACTATACTGTTTATAGTGATCCCTCTTAAAAGATCTTCCAACCCTGTTAGGAGTTGTACATTACAATGTAGTAGTATAGTGACCTAGTTAAGGGTTGGAGTCTTTTACAATAACCCTGTTAGGGGTGGAGGACTCACTATCCAAGGACTCACTGTCCAAATGGTGAAGGCTACAACCTTCTGGTTATTTGATACACACTGTATCAACAGGATGAACTGTTGTTTGTGACACTGCTTGTTTGATTAGTTCCTTTTATGCCCCGATGCTTTAGCCTCTTGTAAAGCACTATAACAATCTTATCTATATTCTGAAAGCTTCAACTTCAATATCTATATTATCAACATATGATAAATATAGCTCTGTTGCTTTAACACTCTGCTCTGCTTTTTTAATCTCTAGCTTTCGCAACTCTTTTTATCACAAATGACCTTCTATAAGTACATACACCAAGTATGAGATCATGGGACCTGTAGGACAACTCTTCTTAACATCCTTGTCGGCTCTACTAAGCATGCAAGCATAATTACAACCGCGCAAGTCAATGCTGAGCAGATGCGTTGCTTCACAAGTCGGCTTCACCAAATTAATCATAACTTTGTAATCTTCTTGAAACACATCTTGCACCTCTAGAAAAATATCAAAAACACATAACTAATCATGAATATACACACACATATCCTGAAGATAGGCGCAACTCGATCAACATGTTACATACGTCGGCCTTAAACCGTTATTCCTCCAAAACTGTAACCGTCAATAACAGAATTACATATCTTTACTG
>MU223247.1:2800278-2841716 GCA_018584345.1 Thuja plicata
AAACTTTAATCCACCAATCAGTACTTCTCCAATTATTAAGTCCCTATAAGATGTATGCCTTTGAAATACTTGAAACAAATAACTGTCTGTCAGTTTACCTTGTCTGTCCTTATTCTCCTTGATAACCAATAAGCAGTAAATTGTATTTACCGATACTCAGTAAATATGTAGAGTATACCAGTCAATCCATAAATGCATATGCAGAATGTAAAACAATAAAGTAATAAACCATACACACATAACACAATGATTTTGACATGGAAACCCTGTTAAGGGAAAAACCACTGGGACCGGTACCCCAAATTTTCACTCTTCTAAAGTGAGCCTTGTTAGGAGCCAACCCTGTTAAAGGTTACAAACACACTGTTAAGTGCGACCTTGTTAGAGGGTTTTCAATACATAGGTTGTCACTAAGTATCTGGCATCTACGCTACCATCCTTGAATCAGTCTCATGACTATCAATAGGATTTATGCAAATATTACTACCATCCTTGAATCAGCCTCCTTCTTAGACTATCAATAGGCTTTAGGTAAGACCGGTGCTACTATCATGAGTCAACCTTTTGGTAATATATTAGGATATACCTCATTTACAAAAGACTGTTAAGTCCTACTCTGTTAAGAGACTTAATGCTTCAATGGTTAAACTAAAACAAAATGACTTGTTTCTAGTGCAACTGAATTGTAGATTTTCAGATCTATTTACTTAAAATATCTTTCTAATCAATGCATCAATACAATGCCTTTTTACTTAACTCTTTCTTCTTTGTGATGCTGTGCTTCTCTGTCTGTCAGTGTCTGCAAAATTCTTTAGCTCTCCCTCAGCTTGATTGATCAGGACTGCATGAAGTTAATCCTTCATTAGTTTCTTGTTCAACATCTTCTATCAATTCACTCCCCTGTGTATCTGATTGCTTTTTCATCCACTCTAAAATTGAATTATGCTTGTCTCTTATATAGACATGATGTTCCTTAATTCTTGGTTCTTGATTCTTGATTCTTGGCGTGAAAAAAAATCTAGCCAAATTGAATTATGGCTTTAACTCCTGATTTATCTCGTAGTTATCTTCTTGCCAATTGTATAAATCATTTACTTAACTGTGGTCAAATAAAAGAAATAAAACAACCATTTAAGTCTATCTTTTAGCTCTGACAGCTAGATATTTTGTCATTTTCTAATCTCTCTGTTCTGTCGGTCAACTCTGCAATTTGTCGCCGGTGACAACTGCCAGTTCCATCGGTGTAACTTCAGTTAGCTTCAAGATCTCCATCCGTCGGGCATCATTAGATCTTTCTCGTTGGGCAACACTATTTTTATCTTTTCAAGCATCCTTTATTCTTCTTCATCGGGCATCACTGTGACTTTTATCTCTGTCTTTACCGATGGTGTGCACTCCGTCGGTGTATTCTGTCACTTAGTGAATACTTGACTTTTATGCATTGCTGAAAGCATAACCTTTATTCCATTTATTTCTCTAAAGTCTTTGCATTATGTATGTGACCATACAGACGATATCAAGTTGTCATCAATGACAATAAAAACCATTAACTGATTTAATGTCTTGCATTATCTTCAACTTAATATAGTCAACCATTTAATCAGTTACATGTCATCATGATTATTTGTCATGAATGCTTTTATCCTAACAGTTTTAATGCAGCACATCAAAGTAGCAATCGTCATCTTGTTCAGGTGAGCACGTCTATGTGCTGGACGCTTGACTCGGTCCTACAACAAACGCGCACAGATGAAACATCGGCGTAGCAGCGGTGGAAGGTTTCCGATTAATCCAAGTGGAGATGGTTGAGAAAAGACTTGGAAAATGCAATCATTTCCTTGATGAAATCTAGGAGAGAGTGGGAAGTTAGATCTACTATCTAAGCAATTCTTTCTTCTTTTTTGGACCGATTCTATTTCCTGTTTTCTAGCTTTCCTTTCTGTTAGTTGTTTGTAATAAAAGCTCTGCCTTTTCTTAGGGCATGTGGAGTTTAGCAATTAGATGTTTTTCCTTTAAATAAAGCCCTACTCCTGTGTGAGAAGGAGGGCAGTAGTAATATTATGATAGTTGCAAGATAGTTCAATTCTGTTATTTACTATTGATGCGAATATTTGTACTATGTTATTCATTTTAATGAGAAATTGAAGTTTTGAGTTTAGTTCTGTGTAATTGAGTATTCTGGGTACTCACCCAAGGGGGCCCACTTGGTGAGGAATCCATAGTTAGATTCATTCTAGTTTATCTCACTTTCCTGCATTTCTGTTATTTCAATTCTTGTGTTGAATAGCTCCTGCATCCAAAGCCATAGGACAACTACAGCTTCCTACGGCTGAACGACAGAGTAACTAAGGCTTTATAGTTATTTTGTGCACTCTTCCATCTTGCTAGCAACATTATTTTCCATCATTTACTTTCAAGTGTTTACTTTCATAGAAATAGTTTAGCTTTCCTTTGAGTATTCATTTCATGCAGCAATAGTATAGTTTCCCTTCGAAAGCATTTATTTCCTGTAGCCATAGAATAGTTTCTTTCCAGCATTTATTTCCTGCAACAATTATAGAATGATTTGTTGAGAAAGTGCCTGGTGCATATATTTTTCTGGCCCGTTTCAAGTAACACGTCCCTGGGTTTGACATATTAAATGAGTTTCTTATAAAGTGGATGAAGTGCTTAGTTGGATGTCCAATCCTTGAGTTAAAGGATTATGCCTAGTTTCTGAGCCTTTATAACAAGCGATTAATGTCATTAGTAATCTACAAAACAAAAGTATGTACAATGATCAGTGCCAATATTGATAAAGCAATTTAGACATGTGCAAAAAGGACAAGAATAACGTATATCATATCAATTGTGAAACACAAACATCAGTTGTGACACTTTTATATCATTTGCAGCATTCAAACATCAATTGCAAAACACAACTAGTAATTGTAGCATTAAAACCTCTGATTACGGTACACTTATCAAATGTGAAACATATTAAGCAATTGCGGCACACAAACAATAAATGTGACAAAATCACCTGCAAATGGAACAAAGTTATAAAAAAACAAAAAAATCAAATAATTTCAAATGCATTAATGACAAGAAATAAATGTGCAAGGGATAAAATACTCACCGCACGGGCTGAGCCAGTTGGACGATGAAAGGTACAAGCTCGGTCAGACAGGTGCACGACTCCCAAAAGGCCCGTCATCGCTCAAAAAAAAGAAAGAAAAACAAGAAAATTAGAAGCAAATCTTACCAGAGAATCAGGAGCTCCATGATAAAAAGTGAGAAATGAAAAGGCCCAAAATTTATTTATAAGAGATCAAAGGAAACCCTAATTCCTCAAGGAACCCTATTTTATCGTCTCAAATCCTGGAAACTTTCACAGCTGATATCAGGAGAATATTTAACTATTTTTACACACTACTAGATGCCTAGATAATCATTTTACAGTATCAACAAATTAATGCTCATGTCACGACTTTTTGCACAAATTGGTTGAGGGGGCATAAATACACCTGCTATCACTGGGCCAAGATCAAAATAGAAGATTCTTTGACACAATGCGACAAGCCATAATGCGTCAAAGAGGTGAAAATGTAGACACCCTAAAATGGACATATTTACGACCTTACATTAAAACACTAATTTTCATCTATTAATTAATGATATTTTAATCATTAATTAATCATATATTTATTTTTAATCCATTACCCCTAATTATTTTAATCATTTCCCCAAAATTAATTAAATAATTAATTTTATCTAATTAAATAACTTTAATTAATTAATCTTCATTAATTAATTAAATTTAATTTCCTAAAAATTAAATTTAAGTATTTAAACTTATTGATTAATTCTTCTAATTAAATTTATTTCATTAAATTAATTTAATTTCACTCAATAATTCAATTCTAAATAAAAAAGAATTCAATTATCACATATTTGAATACTTTAATTACAAAAATCAATTAAATATTCAAATAAATCCTTTCTCAAATTCAAAAAGGTAACTCATGATCAGCTTTTCTGTTTACTAAACATTACCTCTTCTCTCCAAGTTGAAGAGGTGGAGTTTATTGGTTGCTTCTCAGTTAACTAAAACATTACCTCTTCTCTCCAAGTTAAAGAGGTGGAGTTTACTGGTTGCTCCTCAGTTAAACTAAAACATCACCCCTTCTCTCCAATTTGAAGAGGTGGAGTTTACTAGTTGCTCCTTAGATAACTAAAACATCGCCTCTTCTCTCCTAGTTGAAGAGGTGGAGTTTACTGATTGCTTCTCCAATTCCTTTTGATCTCAACCATGCATTCTCTAATCTCTGGGATCGATCTCAACCATCTAAATCATTTTCCATATTCTATATAATCAACCCTTCTCAACCATTTGAAGGATCTAGGATTTCAAGCTTTTGTGCACACTTACTCTGTAGGATTCTTGTATGAAGCATCAAAGCATTCTTGTGATCATAGTAGATAATTATTTTCTCAACACTCCCAAGTCATAGATATTGTTGATGCCAATACTGAACACCACACATATGAAGTTCAGAAGGAATAGATAAAAGCAATAGAAGCCACAAGCATTATGGTTTGCATTCGTTTGTTTTCCTCTATTTTTTGCTTGTTATTTTATTATTCATAGGTTCATTCTTAGTAGTTTGATTGATTTATTTCATTGCAAATCGGTGCTACTAACCCTCATTTGAGTGTGCAGAATACAACATATGCAATAATAAAATTAGAAAAAAAGCATGTAAACATAAATAAATCACATGTAGGGGTAAAATGCATGCAATGATAATCATCCTTAATGTAGGCAACATGACAAGGTATCTCTAGGAGCATTATAAGAAAGTGTTAACTCATGCAGTGGTAAAATATCAAAATGAGATGAAAGAGAAACATGAACATAACCTTATCATGGTGGAGATTGCTTCTTCACTTACAGATTTAGAATTTGAGGATATCAAGACATGTACAACTGCTAAGAAGATGTGGGATAAGCTTACATTAGTTTATGGAGGAGATGCAAATGTACTGAGAGCCAAAGTTGAAAGTCTTCATGGAAAGTTTTATGACATGTGAATGAAAGAAGGAGAAAACAACACATAGTACAGTAACCGACTTAAAGAAGTTGTGAATGATATTCGAGGATCTGGTGGAACCATTGATGAAGACACTATTGTGAGTAAGATTCTTAGAACTCTATTGCATATTTATTCTATAAGAGTCTCTGCAATACATGAAATAAGAGATGCACCTGGAAATAACATTATTGTCGATATTATTGTTGGAAAATTGATTTCTTTTGAGCTAAATAACTTTGACAACAATATTCTACCATCTATGGAATTTGCATTTATGTCTACTTTGAAAATTGGTAAATCTAGTAGCAAACACGTAATCCTAAATAACAGTGACAATGATAGTGATGACAAGGAACTTGATGAACTCAAAGCTTTAATAGTTAGAAGATTGCATAGAGGTAAAGGAAGATATAAAGGTAAACTACCTTTGATATGATTTAACTGTAAAGAGATTGGTCATTTTTCTGCAATATGCCCTAACAAAAAGAATGATGATAGAAATGATAGATCTAACGACAAAAAGGATGACCGAGACTACAGAGGCAACCAAAAGTATGACAAAAGAGATAACTGAGATTACAAAGATAAAGGTAAGAAAGCTTGTTACATTGCTGAAGATAAAGTTAATGACAATAGTTCTGACAATGATGAAGATATTGAGACAATGTTTGTAGCATTGAAAGATGATTCAGATGAAGATGAAAGGTATGTAGAAAAAGCACTTATCTCTAAAGTTAGTAAACATGATATTTGGGTTATTGATAGTGGTTGTACACATCACATGACTGGTGATAAAGGAAAATTTGAATTTCTTGAACATTATGATGGAGGATCAGTGAGAATGGGAAATGATACACCCTGTCAAGTAAAATGAAAAGGTACTATTATGTTGAACAATCAAATAAAATGTGAAAATGCTTATTGGGTAAAAGGACTTAACTACAATCTGTTGAGTGTTTCACAATTGAATAACACAAGTCACTGAGTTGCATTTGAGAATAAAAAGAAAGAATCTATGATAGAAAAAGGAAAATTGATCGGTACTGGTGAACAATCTAAAGTAACCTATTCTATCTTGACACAGCTGAAACTACTTGTTTATTGGAAAAGAATGAAAATATATGGTTATGGCATAAAAGAATTTATCATGTAAATTTTGACAACATAGTTAAGATTAGTAGAAAAAGAAAAGTTAGAGGCTTATTGAGCTTATCTAAACTAGACCATGTAATGTGCAAAAATTGTCAAATGGGAAAGATGTCAAAATCTAGTTTCAAGACCAAATAAATTTCATCTAATGACATTTTGGAGTTAGTTCATACTAACCTATGTGGACCAATGAGAACACAGAGCTATTATGGGGACAGATATTTTATTTTATTTTTTGATGACTACTCAAGGATGATGACTGTCATGTACCTAAAAGAAAAAGCTGAAGCATTTAATATGTTTAAGTGGTATAAAGCTAAAGTGGAAAAAGAAACTGGTAGAGATTTGAAGTGTTTGAGATCTGATAGAAGAGGTGAATTTATTTCTGATGAGTTCACTAACTTTTGTAATGAGTATGGAATCAAGAGACAGGTTTCTGCACCGAGGACACTACAACAGAATGGGGTTGCTGAAAGAAGGAACAAATCAATTGTTGATTGTGCCAAAACATTGATGATTGAGAAAGGAATTGCACAAACATACTGGAGAGAATCAGTCAGCACAAATTTTTACACACTGAACCGAGTACAATTAAAGAAAGATTCAAACAAAACACCTTATGAGCTATGGTATGGGTATACACCGAATGTAAGTTATTTTAGAATATTTGGTAGTAGGTGTTATATTCTGAAAGATGATTGAAAGGGAAAATTTGATTCAAAAAGTGATGAAGGAATATTTATTGGATATTCTACTAAGAGTAAAGCTTACAAATGTTTGAACAAGACAACTAACAAAATCATTGAAAGTGCAAATGTGAAATTTGATGAATTTGTTTAGCTAAATGATGAGGAAAACATGAGAGAACTGAAGATTATAGTAAATTTGTTTACTGGGAAGAACCTGATACTATACCAATGCAGATGCCTAGCGTTACCGTGTAACAGGGTAATGTTACCAGGCAACCGGTTAATGTCATTAGGCATCAGATAGCACAAACTGAGAATCAGGAAAATGCTGAAACCAAAGATCATGAACCAGAAGACAATGAACCTATAAAAGAAGATGATGAAGGACAGAGAGTTGAACCTATACTTGCTAAATATGTTAAAAGACACCATCCACATAATCATATCATTGGAGGTAAAAGAGAAAGTATAATGACAAGAAGTAAGTTTAGAGATGAGACTTATTTAATTTGTGAATTTGAGCCTAAGAATGTTAGAGATGCATTAAAAAATAAAGAATGGTTTAATGCTATGAATGAGGAAATTGAGAAGATACAGAAAAATAAAACATGGATATTAGTACTGAGATCGAGTGATAAAAATGTCATTGGCACCAAATGGATTTTCAGAAACAAACTGAATGAATATGGGAATGTAACCATAAATAAAACAAGATTAGTTTGCAAAGGGTATGCACAAGAAGAAGGAATTGACTATGGAGAAACTTTTGCACCCATTGCTAGACTTGGAGGAGTAAGAATACTACTTGCATACACTGCATATAAAGGATTCAAGGTATATCAGATGGACGTAAAGTCTACCTTTTTGAATGGAATACTGGAAGAAGAGGTATACATTGAATAACCTGAGGGATTTGTTGATCCTAATTAGACACACATGGTATGTAAATTACACAAAGTTTTATATGGACTGAAGCAAGCACTGAGAGAATGGTATGAAATATTGCATTCATATCTTATAAGTATTGGATTTATTAGAACAAGTGACAATAGCAATTTGTATTTAAAAGGAGGAAATGATGATAAGACACTTATTTCTGAAATATTTGTTGATGATATCATATTTGGAGGTAATGATAACTTATGCACTTCATTTGTTGATGAAATGAGGAAAGAATTTGAGATGTCAATGTTTGGTCAGATTAAATTTTTTCTAGGATTGCAAATTTTACAACATACTGCAGGTATCTACATTACTCAATCAAAATACATCAAGGAAGTACTCAAGACATTCAGAATGGAAGAATCAAAACCAGTCGAAACACCTATGGTGACATGATGTAAACTGAAAAAAGAAGACAAGACACCTAAGGAAAATCAGACCTTGTACAAATCTATGATTGGTAAATTGATGTATGTTGTTCACACAAGACCTGACATTGCACATGTAGTTGGAATAGTTGCAAGATTTTATGCTAACCCCAGGGAATCACATATGACTGTTGTAAAAATAATATTTAGATATTTGAAGAATACTGAGGATTATGGACTATGGTATAAAAGAGAAGGAAAAATTGAATTAAAATTTTATATTGATGTTGATTGGGCTGGGAACATAGATTATAGAAAGAGAACTACTGGTGGAGCATTCTTTATTCGAGAAAGACTAGTTACTTGGATAAGCAAGAAGAAAGGATGCATATCTCAGTCAACTATAGAAGGAGAGTATGTTGTTGTTGCTGCAAATTGTTCTAACATAGCATGGATAAAAGTACTATATGATAATACAAGTACTATAAATATTTCAAAGAATCATGTGATGCATGCAAAGACAAAGCACATATCTATAAAATATCACTACTTGAGGGAAAAAGTACAAGACAAACAAGTAATAGTGGAATATGTACAATCAAAAGAACAACGTGTTGACATATTCACAAAACCCTTACCAAAGGATACATTTGAGTACTTGAGAGGTAGGCTAGGGGTTTGTCCCTTGTCTATTGATAGCTAAGCTGAGTAGGAGGTTTCATAAACCTACATGAGATCAAAATATCAATCATGTTGATATAAAGCTAAACTGGACTGACATAGACATATCAGTGATGATTAAACTATGAAAGGAATGAATGAGGAGATCACCGAACCAGTGATGATTTATTATGATAATACAAGTACTATAAATATTTCAAAGAATCATGTGATGCATGCAAAGACAAAGCACATATCTATAAAATATCACTACTTGAGGGAAAAAGTACAAGACAAACAAGCAATAGTGGAATATGTACAATCAAAAGAACAACGTGTTGACATATTCACAAAACCCTTACCAAAGGATACATTTGAGAACTTCAGAGTTAGGCTAGGGGTTCGTCCCTTGTCTATTGATAGCTAAGCTGAGTAGGAGGTTTCATAAACCTACATGAGATCAGAATATCAATCATGTTGATATAAAGCTAAATTGGACTGACATAGACATATCTGTACACTAAAAGGTACCTACTGCACCAAAAATCAAAGATATTTTTTGGCTTTTGAAGAGCTGCATATTTTCTTTTTGGCATTGTTGTCAAAGGGAGAGATATAATGATGAAATATAAGGGAGAAAAGAGAAAGGGAGAGACATCTAATCTACAGAGAGATTCAAGAGCTAAAATGTCAAAACTGCAGGGAGAGTCTGCATGGTAAAATTTTTGTTTATACTGACACATATTATATTCAAGCTAGGGAGAGCTACAGAATTGTTGCAGTTGTATAAAAAAAGTTTGGTATTTTTTGTATGGCATTTTATACTACATATTTCATATTCTGTTGCCATCAATGTCAAAGGGAGAGATTGATGAACTACAACTGATTATATGTTTGAAGTCATTTGTTGATATTCAACCAGTTTGCAGAAGTGATGATAAACATTATCAGTTAATGTATTGTCATTGATGTCAACTTATTTGAGTTTTATTATGGTGGAAAAAATTTGTTATGATTTGAAGATTTGGAACAAAAAATGTTTATGTGGTCGTTAAATGAAGAGTTTTGTATACACCGAGAGACAATAATAACCAAGTAAAGCACAGTGTATATCGAGCACAATGATAATCGAGAAAGGGATTTCTGACACAATTATTGATAAAAAAATTTAATCAAACCGAGGCCGACTTGGATGTTGAGCTGGAAATTGATGATTTCAAGGTAAAACATAATTTTTTTTATTTGATCAAACAGTTATGAAAATTCAAGGAAGATCAGATGACAAAGATTGAAACGTGTTTTTAACACAACTGTCGAGGAAGGATCAAGAGGAAAAATCAATGATGGAGATTAAGCGAAAAGATTTGAAGGATGAAAATTAAATGAGTTATGATGTATATATAAGAGACAAGAGATTCATTTTGAAAATACATGCACCTGATGCGCATACATGAAAATTTTATGCATGATTGATCAAACTGGTTAAAGACAGAACCGAGCATTATTCTACAGACATCGTCGAGCAAATAGAGGAAAGAGGATTACATAGCATAACAAGTATGAAGTATGAGATGAACTAAAGAAGTAAAAATTGATCAGAGATATTATGTACTTAGAATAGATCTGAATATCTACAAATCAGAGTTGTATTTGAATCAGATCATTATTGTATCAGTTTAACTATTGTTACAGATAAATCTCTTAACCGAGTAGGATAGTGAAGTCTTTATTATAACATTCAGAGAATGTTGAGTGTTTTCTTGTTGACCCCATAGTGAATGCATGTTCAAGAGAGAACTGTTAGTTTTAAATCCTCTAACAATCTCACATTTTACAGTGTGTATTTTAACCTTTAACAGGGTTGACTCTTTACCGAGCTCACTTCAAAAGAGTGAAAATATTTTGGGTTACTGATCCCAGGTGGTTTTTCCCTTAGTAGTGCTTCCACGTAAAAAATATATGTGTCAATGTGCATGAATGTTGTGGATTGTTATTTTACTATACACTTTATTTTATTGACGTAGATCGGTAATCACAGTATTAATTTACTAGCACTTGGTAAACGCTGTTGATGAAAGTTTAAGTTTACAGAATACATTTTCACTGAGTTGATTTATATGATTGAATTTGTTTTGGTATATATCTGGAGAAATTTGGGATTGTAGGATAATTTGTGAGGAAACTAATTCTAACTGATTCACCCCCCCCCTGTCAATTATTCTAACACAATTTTACAAGTGAGTTGTGAAGAGATATCTAAACTTAATCCCAATCAGCATTAAAATTTGGCAAAGCCAAAGTTTCCCTTGTAACATTTGTACCCGATGTTGACTTCTCTTTGAGCTACATTGATGGATTGGTAACACTGATTGCTCAAATCACAATAATTTATATATAATTTCCTTGTGTTAAAAGATAATCACAATCTGAATATTTCCTATTTCAAAATACACTTGTGAAATTCTTTGGTTACATCAAGTTGTATATGATCTTCACGTCGATCAATATGAGCCAACACCTCTTTGAGTCAATCAAAGTGTTCTCAAGATTGTTAATAATCTAGTTTATCATGCCCCCACCAAACATATTGAAATTCGTCATCATTATGCTCGACAACTTACAACCTAGAATGTTGTTTGTCCTCAATATTTTCCCACCAATGAACAAGTTGCTAATATAATAAGTTGCTCGCTCCCCCCTCATAGTATAATTGTGTGCTCATCACAATGGGGACAAAATGATATTGCCTATCACTCTATCGAGTAAGCATAAAATAGATCCTTACATATGTCACTCTATGTTAGCTAAATATCATTTTAAAGAAAAGATGGATTCAAGTATAGAAAAATCTAACATGGCATAAGCTCCAAGCTTTTAAATGGCTTGTGTTATATGGTAAAATTCTTCCAACTAAAAATTGAAAAAGCAAGGATGGACTGGTTCTTTTGTTTGTCCTAATTGTAATCACAGTCTAGAGTCCATTCCCCAATTGTTCCTCGTATTTCCTTTAGCTGAGGTTATTTGGGCGATTTCCTATCTCTTTTAATAGTTCTAAGCCACAAATTCCTTAATTTCGTAAGTCCTCTCAAATTGAACAATTACAATTTGATATACTAATCATTAAATGGATTCTTAATAGTATGTACCTATGAGATATATGTTGAAGAAAATGTAAAATCTTACATATTGAATATAAAAATAAATAAAATATTAAATTGATAAAAATATGGAGTGATACGATATGCATATAAGTATATAACTAAGGGAAATGATGATAAGTTGCAACCGTATGAAAGGATATGTTATATTTCTAAATAGAAATTATTGCTAGAAAACTACACTTCGTAGGCATATAACATAACCTCTCATGTTGGAAAGGCAACAACCTTGAAGCACAGGTAGGATTATAAGCAATATCATTTTGACAAATTTCTAGAATACTGATACATAGGATCAAGATCAATTCATCTAAGATTGATCTTTTAGGCATAAAATAAATTCACAAACTAGCATTCAAATTGTGTTCACTCGAGTATTGTTGATATAAACTACAAGAATTGGTATCGTGTTCTTCAATTTTTATCTTTGAGCATCTTTCAATATATATATTTCCTTTTCTTGTTTATTTGATTTATAGAGAAACTTTGAATCTCTATTTTTTGAACTATGAATATAGTTCCTTTTAATGAAATCAAAATTTTAAATAATTTATAAGTGAAGAATGTAATATGGATGTACTTTTGGCTATACAACATGAACACCAATAAAAACTCTTGCACTTGAAATCCAGGAAGGCACCAATTCAGAATTACATGCTATAGAAACTAGTTCTCATACTGATTCTATTCCATACTCAGGGAAGTATGATGGATTTTTCAGGGTTTTGGGTTCTATTGAGGCTATCAATGTGCTTAGAAGGTATGTGACACTTGTGCCTTTTCCTTACAAAATTTTCATAGTCAGTTTACATTTATTAATGATTGTATTTTTCTATCTTCGAACATAATTTATTTTTCTCATATTATCATTCATATTAATTCTTTATTCTATTAATTCATACATTTTTCCTTACAAAGATAAGTTGTGTTTAGAGACTTCATTCTAGGGTTTGACCCAAAGATATACTTCTTATTATTTATGTTTATAGTATTGTAATCTATGCAGATTAGGTTTCAACCCAAACAGATCACTGGAAGTGATTATGTTCACTTCTAAGGAGCCTACACATTTGGGAATAAGTTGCCTTGGAAGGTTAGTTCTTTCTATTATCTACTTCCAGGCTAGTTTTCATTTTTTGGTTAGCATATTTTGAATTGTGGATAGAAGAAAAATCCCTTTAAAAAATAATTTTTATCACCTTCATCATTTGATGTCGTTCATTCTTCCAGTTTTATGTGAAAAGGATATATGTCACTTAGTGTCAAACATACAATTCTTAGTTAGGGAACGCACCTGGAAAGGAAGCTAAATAGGAAAAAAAAAAATAGTTGATACTCAGTTTTTTTTTATTTTTCACATAATGATTCTCTCTATAGATGGTTATTGGCAGGTAGCAAGACACTCTTTAAAACACTTAAAGGGTTAGTTGATAATCATAATATATCATTTGCAGAAGCTGCAAAGGTTGCAGGTTATCACGGTGCTCTAGGGAACTTAGATGGTATTTCATTAGAAAAAAGGTGCTTACTCTGATTTTGTAGAGCTGCATAGTGAGCAAGGCCTATTTCTTGAGGAAGAAGGTATCTATTCTAGAGCATGGCATGAGAAGTCCTTTTTTGTTGCATATTTCTTCATGTTCTATCTTTTTGAGACTTTTTTAAATTAAAATCATGACCAATCGTGATATAATTTCCTATGGATTTTGTCCCATGAAATAGTGGAATTGTGTTGAAAGTTAGGGTTGTGCACAGATAATTTCACTTTGCAGCCAACTGAATCTTGTATTCTTGTAGGTATGCACACGTGCATTTTTTGTTGTAAGGAAATAATGATCTGAAAGTGTTAATCCTTATGGAGGTCTTCTACACCTTATAGATGAATGACATCTTTCTTTCATCCAAACATGCCTGGTGGAGGTAGCAGGCACCTTGGAGCTTTGAACAACATTTGTATAGACAATGGGAGTTTTTAAGGAAATATATTTCTATTACTCTTTAGAAAACAATATGGAACCCTTGACATGATAACTGATATATTGAGACTACAACTAGATCTTGTTGCTTTCATTTGAGATCATGTAAACAAACCAGCCTTATCAGTTTGTGACCACCTCTTGTAGATTTTAAGCCTGGGATAGTAAGAGAAGATTGGATAACTTGTGATCTTCAAGGATAACTTTGTTACTCTCATTATCTTAGGCTAGTCTCTTCATAATCAGAGCTTCTATTAGGTTTTAAAAAAATAGATGATTGTACTGAAAACTATCTGGCTATTAATTTATTTCTAGCTAATGTTTCTTCTACTTTCTTTGGAGTGTATTTTGGAGCTTGTATTGAATTCCATTGCGATTTCTTGGTATTTAGTGTTCCCAATTATTGTTTCAAATCTCTTTGGTAATATCTAGTTATTTTTGTTTTCAGAGCTCTTATTTAGTGGCATCTTACTAATTAATTTTCTTTGCAGTTAGATGGACATGGCATGGTCATTTATAGATATAATGTTGTTCTTACTTTATTTTTATCATATCATATCACTATTTTGAAATTCAAGTATTCCTATTGGTATTATGACAATGATTGTTGTACATTCAAGCATTAGAGTCAACTTTACAGGCAATGGAAGTCATGTTGGAGTTATCTTGATGCCTTACAGGTTGGATCTCAATTTATGATAGTTTTCTATCTTCAGTAGCATATGATTCATGTAAAGAACAATGGGTGTCACTCTTCCTCTTGAATCTTTTGAATATATTATTCGATAAATATCTTATAAATTTAATCGTACTGATGTCACTCTTGACATTATTTGAAATGTTGGATTTGATAGTTGGCTTTTAAGAATGTCTTCAGCCTCGTGACATCTTTGTTCAACAAAATATCTACTATTCTTTTCTAAGTGTTACCACTTTCTTTGTGATGTATGTCACTATCCTAACGACTGCAAAATGACCTTTTCCTTGACTATTCCTTTATTCTCTACCTTCAAGTATCTACTATCATTATTTTCAAATCCAAATGATGTCACTATTACATGATAATGCTATGGAATTCATCTTTTGACAGTACATTTGTTATTGATAGATCATTGTCTTCTCAATGTTATGACATTATCTTGCATCATCCTTGTAGAATTGTGAATGTTTGTCATTATTTAAACAATATCTAGTTGTGTCATTGCTCTACACTCTCTACATTTTATGATAGATCTCTTTATCTTTCTTTCTCTATAATAGTGAAAACTATGAGGTTAATAACTTTTCAACAGCGAGAAAGAACTTCACTTTAAAATGGTGAAAGGAAAACTCCTAACAATTATCATCCTTATTCCTTTTATCAACATATTTACATTGCATATAATTGTCTTTTGACAGTGGCCACTATTGTCTTGATTCTCATTGCAACATTGTTTTGGAACTTCATTTTTCATGACTGTTATACTTGTTTCAACCTTCTTATATGCTCATTGTCATTTGACAAAGAAGGCATCATTGCTTTCTTCTCTACAAAAATACTCTTGAAATGCATCTCTTAATTATATGTTTCTTACTTAACGTCATCACCTTCCTTGGTAACTATTATAACAATTTATATCCATCTACATTTGTTTCTCTTATGCCATTGTGGTGAACAATCCTTTCACATTACTGAAATTTTGCCACTTATTCCTTTCTTGTCCTCTTGACTGTATTGGCTACAACTTCTAATGATTGCTTGTTGCGTTTTTATGCTTTGGACTGCCTCCTTTCAATAGAGCATTGAAATGATAAATAAGAATAGATCTCTACTTGGTAGTAATATTGATCCTTTATTGGATCTTTCCCATTATTGTCATTGCTCTTTGCTCCATTCCCACCATGATTTTTACTATCTTTTACTTATTTTCTTGAACATCAAACTTAAATTGACCTTTCAAAAGCTAGTGATGCAACCTTTTATCTTATCATGATGGTGCTTATGGAATGTGTGTTTCCCTTATAAAATATGATTGTGTTTTATATAGAAAATCATTTTTGTTCTTCACTCCTACAACATTTCTTATTGAGATTCTTTTGGCTTTCATTTTCTCTTGGTATTTTCTATCTTTTGACAACTTTATCATTACTTTCTAGTCTTATTGTACTTGTTATGAAACATTTCTTACCTGTAACTTTTCATTATCATTATCTTTGTTATCATTGAATTAATATTATATGGTATCATGTGCAACCTTGCATACATATCTAAAAGATCACCTCAATCTATATTATATTCATATTACCTTCGGGGCATTTCTTCAAATAGTTTATGCACTAACCAAATTCCATATTCAAAAATTTTGTCAAACAATTCAAATGACTTATTTTCATATCTTCATATCAATTTCCTTTAGGATTTTATGTCAAATATATTACATGTGTTCTATACCTCCACTAACTGCTTGCAAAATTCATTGCATATGGTTTCAATAGAATAATTGTAACTTCATGAGCATATTTGTTCAATCATTCTCCCAACATACATATGAGGCATTTTGTAAAATAGTTGACATGTAAAATTTGTCACAACCTTGTCTATGCATCAACACCTTGCATGCATATCTATAGAACATTCCTGAACGAAGTATCTATCAAAATTTCATGCCCTTATCATACGCTTTTACAATAGATACACCTTATGGAACAAAAAAAACATGAATGAACTATACATGGATTTGAATTCTGTAACACTCAACAAAGAGGGTTAGTAGCACTAATTTTCAATGGGGGAAATCAAATGAAAATAACTACTAAAAATGAAACTACAAATCAATAAAATGTACAAGCAAATAAGAGGAAAACAAATGAATGCAAACCCAATTGCTTGAAGCTTCTATTGTCTCTCTCTACTTCTGAAACACTATTTTTGATGCTCAGTATTGGTGTGGGCAGTGTCTATGACTTGGGAGCGTCGAGAATTTGATAATTGAATATGTGTGTGTGTGATCGCAAGATGGCTTGATGCTTGAACAAAATCTGACAGAGTAATGGCGCATGTGAGCTTGAAATCTTGGATCCTTGAAATGGTTATGAAGGGTTTGTTATATAGGAATTGACAATGAGATGAATGGTTGAGATCAATCCCAAAGATAGGAATATGAACGGTTGAGATCAAAGGGAACTAGAGAAGACATCAGTAAACTCCACCTCTTGAACTGGGAGAGAGGAGATAGAGTTTTGTTAACTGAAGAGCAAATTTTGAGTTACATTTAGAACTGAAGAGGTGGGTGGAGTTACCCATGTGAACTGGAGAGATGGGTGGAGTAACCCATGTGATCTAATTAAGGATTATCTCTTTAAACATAAATTGATTATTTAATTCATTTATGTAATTAAAGTTTTCAACATGTGAGATAATTGAATTCTTTTTTATTTAGAATTGCTTTATTGAATGAAATTAAATTAATTTAATTGAAATTAATTTAATTGGAAAAATTTAATTAGCAAGTTTAAATCTTTCAATTTAAACTATAGGAAATCGAATTTAATTAATTAATTAATGGTAATTAATCAATTAAGGTTAATTAATTAAATAAAATTAATTATTTAATTAATTTTGAGAATTTGATTAGATGATTTGGGGAATGAGTTTAGAAGAAAATAGATGATTAATTAATGAGTGAAAAAACATTAATTAATAGATGAAATGAATTTAGAAGAAAATAGATGATTAATTAACGATTAATAAACCATTAATTAATAGATGAAAATTAGTGTTTTTACTGTCAAGTCACAAGTCTGTCCATTTTAGGGTGTCTACATTTGCCCCTCTTTGATGTAATGTGGCTTGTTGTTATGTGTCAAAGATTCTCTGTTTTGATCCTGCCCCGGCGATAGCAGGTGTATTTATGCCCCTTCAACAAATTTGAGCGAAAAGTCGCGGCATGAGCGTTAATTTTTTGAAACTGCAAATTGATAATTTGGGTATCTGGCTGATCTTGAAAATGCTTCATTTTGCCCCTGATATTGAGTTTGTAAGTTTTCAAGGTCTGGGAAGATGTATTTGAGGTCCTGGAGGAATTAGGGTTTTTCAAACCCTTTATAAATAGCTAGGTGAGCCATTCATTCGTCACTTTTCACTCTTTGAGCTCTGGATCTTTGGTAAGTTTGTCTCTTGTTTTCTCTTCTTTTTTCTATGTTCATTGAGCTATGGCAGGAATTCCTGGGGTCGTGCATGTGTCGGATCAAGTCTGGACTTTTCGTCGTCCAACTGGCATAGGACATCCAGTGAGTCACCTTTTCATTATTGTCATTAATGCCTTTATTTATTTCTTTTAAAAAATTTGATTTTTTGAAAATTTCCAATGGTTGCTGCAATAGGCTACGGTTTTTCTGCAATTGTCGGGTAATTGCCGCAATTGTTGTTTGAATGCCGCAAAGTGCATAAAATTACCACATTTGAGAATTGAATGTTGCAATTGACCTATCTTTACGTTTATAACAAGCATAATGACTTGTCTGATATTTTGCTTTCACCTGATATTGATATTTTTCTTTCTATTGTTTTGCAGTTCGCTGGGACCATTCTGCGTTGTCGGGAGTCGAGACCTGTAGGTTTGGTATTACGCTTTCATCTTATTAAGGTAGAGACAGATATTTTGAGGCAGATAGGTTTGTACTGGGTGTGTTATATGCCTGAGATCATGACCAATAGGTTTCTGATCTCCGCTTTACTAGAGAGATGGCACTCTGATACTTGTACTTTTAGTTTACCGACTGGCAAGTGCACAGTCACTCTGGAGGATGTTTATCACATCTTGCAAATTCCTATTCAGGGTGCCCTTGTTGAGTATGACCGAGACTCTGGTGTGACTTCTCTGTCTAATCTTTCTGGTCTGTCCTAGGATCAGCTTGGGATGTTTGATCCTTATGATATCCCATGGTCTAGGTTTGGGATGGGTTTAGATAGGTTCTCCACTTTATTAGGCAGTTTGATATGTGGGATCTTGTGTCCCGATCGTCGCCAACATAGTTTCTCAGTTGGGTTCGGCGCTTGTCTTCAGGGTATGGTTCGAGATCATACTATATATGCTTGGGGTCCTTGAATGTTGGCCCACATGTACTTCCACATGTTCTATGATGCTTACCATGGAGGTAAGTCTCTTGGTTGCATAACCACTCTCTTTCAGATCTAGGCATGGGAGCATATTGTTGTGTGCAGGCATGTTGGTGCTTGGGATCATCCTATGGGGAGACCCTATGTGTTCATGTATGATTGTATTATTGTTCAGTCCCATATGGGACATCTAATGTTCTAGCATCAGTAGCTAGATATGATTCCATATTTTATCTGGAGACCTTACAGGGACTATCCTGTATGGGATGGAGAGGATGCTCATCTTCCTTTTTGTTGATAGGGGAGATTCCTGATCGGCCATGTCAGTTGGAATGTCCACATGATAGATTTCCACAACACCAATAGGATGTTGTCGCAGTTTGGTGAGAGGTAGGATGTCACTGATTCCTATGCCTACTTTGCTTGTAGATTGAGAGATACTACTCTTTGGGGTGCAGTCGTTCCTCTTGATGTAGTTGTTACTGAGTTCTAGGGTCTTTTGCCTATTGCATGGACTTGGCGGTCAACCACTATTGATGTCAGTATGTATTTTGATTTGCCCCTACTTAATGTATTTGTCTTATGCTTTGTGTTGATGTAGTTATCTTTTAATTAGTCATATATTCTTATCATTTGTATGATACTGATGTCTGAATTTGTTCTCTTTGCAGGCACGACTCCACAGTACAATGCCTGGTGGCAGGCGCCTCATCGGGATCCACTTATTGATGTGTCTTGGCCTATGGTTGGTACAATAATGAGGAGGCAGCATTAGAGGTGGGGTCAGGGGAGAGATGGAGGGAGGGATGGAGGTAGGGCTAGTGGTAGGGATGGAGGTCATGATGGTGGTCGAGATGGAGGAAGGGGGAGGGATGATGGTCAGGGTGGTGGGCGGGGGAGAGATGGTGATCGTGATGGTGGGCGGGGGAGGGGTAGGGATGACAAAGATGATCCTGGTCCTGGCATTTTTCGTGGTGGGGTGATTATGAGGGGAGGAGGTATTAGGCGGGTTGGATTGGGTGTCATCCTTGAGGAGGAGGAGGCTTTAGAGGAGGAGGGTCCTCAGTTGGTTTGGAGAGTGCGTCATTGTACTGCTGTTGTGTTGGCTGAGAGAGCAGAGGAGAGAGTGATAGTTGAGGATGTTGATGTGGAGATTATCGATATTGATGTTGAGGCTTTGTATGCAAAGGCTTCAGGTTCTAGCACTTCTATTGGGAGTAGCAGTACTGGCAGTAGTACTGGAGATAGTGCGGATAGAGAGGACTCGTGGGTTGTGTGAGGGAGAGGAGATGAGGGATTAGGGGATAGGGAGGAGGAGGGAGATATGGATGTAGCGATGGGAGGTATGGATATAGTTCCTTCAGATCTAGAGAGGCTTACATAGAAAGTATATGATTTGTAGGCCAGATTGGCATCTTATGATGCACGAGCCACTGCATTGGAGAGTAGGGTGGTAGTAGCTGAGGCTAGGGCCACTTTCGCAGAGGACAAAGAGAGACAGGCTCATTCTGAGATTAGATCATTCATTGACAGTGTACAAGATGCTTCCCATCGGGAGGTATTAGATTGATTTTGGAGATCAGGGCGTGAGGCCCAGAGAGAGATTGAGTACTAGCAACGCCATTATGAGGGCATTGTTCCTTCAGCTCAGCGGGTTCCCAGTTATACAGCCTCATAGAGATCTAGTAGAGTGCAGAGGTCTCAGAGTAGTGATGTTGGTGCTCCTTGTCTATCACAGAGACCTGCATCTGATATGCCACCCCCTCGTCCACCTGGCGGCGAGGGTGGGGTAGCCCCTATTGATTTTGTAGACTTTCCATTTTGTATCATGTACCATTTTTGTAGTGATGTTCCATTGATATACTCTGAGTCTTATCGATGATTGTATCTTGACACACTGATATTTATTGATATATATGTTGATCACCTTCTTTTGTTCAGACTTGCGACCGTTCATTGTACTTGGATATTGAGATTTATATGAGATGTAGCTAGTGATTTTGTATGATGTGCATTGGTTTACTTGCTATATGTATGGTTCTACATGATTTTTGCTTAGATGATGAAATTTTTATGCAATATGATTCTATTATGCCGACTCTTAGATGGATGATTTACTTTTCCTATGATACTGACATGTGTATGCAGGATGGTGGTTAATGAGATGCATGTTTATATGAGATTTTTATGGATGCATTTGATTATGATTTACCATGTATGCAGATGCTTGTATTTATTTTATTTTTGTTTTCTCATGCACTTAAATGGAATGGATGCAATCTATTATGCACAAAATATTTGAGTAATGCATGTGTTAGTTAGAAGTAAGTTAGTTTGGAATGTTCTTTGGGATTTATTGATAGATATAAATTGATAGAATGGATGGTTTGATGATTGATAGATATGAATTGATAGAATGGATGAGTGACCCAAGTCGCCGCTGTGTTTTCAATTTTGTCATCATTGCATCTTTTTATGAAATTCCAAAGAGTGTCTAATGCATCTAGATCATAGACCATCTAAATACCACTACGACATCTTGATAACCAAAAGGAGTAGAGAGACTGAATAGAAAGAGAACTTAGTGCACCCAGATATTGACCATCTAGGATCAGCTATGTTCCTTGTTTTAAAAAGAAAGAGATCCAACTGCACCCAGATATTGACCATCTAGATATCGCTATGATCTATGTTTTGAAAAGAAAGAGAGCCAAAAGCGCCCAGATATTGACCATCTAGATACCGCTTTGCTCGCTGACCATCCAAAAAAAGACAAAACCAAGATAGAATTCTAATGCACCCAAATCTCAGACCATCTGGATACCGCTATGAACTCTTGATTTTGAAAAAGAAAGACAAAAAACCAAGATATAATTCCAATGCACCTAGATCTCAGACCATCCGGATACTGCTATGAACTCTTGATTTTGAAAAAGAAAGACAAAAAACCAAGATAGAATTCCAATGCACCCACATCTCAGAGCATCTAGATACCGCTATGAACTCTTTATTTTGAAAATAAATCCAAAAAACCAAGATTGAAATCCAATGCACCTAGATCTTAGACCATCTAGATACCGCTATGATTCTATTGGTAATAAACAAGCAGATAATAGAGAAGGAATGTCCAATTCTTTTCCAGGGTTAAGCTCATATTATGGAACTGTGTGGCTACCAGATAAGTGACAGTGCCTACCACATTTATCCTAAATTATCATGGCCCCAGAATCGAAGTGAACATTCCACAGACAACAATCAAAGAAAATAAATCATGATCTATCATAGCTACTCTCCTCACTTGGTGGATCCTAGAGTAGCATAAGAACATAACCGTGAAATATAGACTGACATCTGACTAAAGACTAAGCTAGTCATCATTTTGATTATTCCTTGATTTAGTTTGATTCTCTTGTTTGGCTTGACTCTCTTGATAGGCTTGATTGGCTTGGTTATCTTGATTATGTATGGTTTCAGTAATAGATGACTCATATAAGACTGATTTGTCTAGTTTTCAGCATATCCATCACTGTGTAAGATGATTGATTTGATTGATTAATTGATTGATTAGATTTTGATCTTTTTGGTGGTTGATCAAGCTGTGTCAAATGGGCCCAATGCTGATTTGCAAAGCTCGTGGTTTTGACCTTGATGGATTGGCTTGGTTGCCAGTTTGCTTCTTAATAGATTTGATAGCTGATAAAGCTATGTCATATGGGCCCAATGTTGATTCATAAAGCTCATGATTTTGACATTGATTGACTAGGCTTGACCACCCTTTGCTCTCTTGATAACCGAGTTAGTTTTATTGCTTGGGATTTTGCAATTTTTTGATTATTTTTTATGAAGATTGATTTTTTCAGGACATTTTGATCTTTTTAGGATTTTGATAAGTTTTTTCAAATTTTAGGGATTTTTTTAGGACATTTAGAATCACCCCTAGTTTGATGGACCAGTACTAACCATGGATAAGTGTTGGTTCCCAAAGGGGATTGTTCTTCTAGATATATCTTGGGTATTCAGTCTTGCATGTGAAGTTTCCTCAAGCTTTTGATCTCAGAATTCATTGATGGTGAAGATGGATTTGAACACTCAGCGCCTGTTTGCCAGGTTTTCACCAAGGTACCTACTCAATAGCACCTATTTTCTAAGTTTTCACTGAGAGAGCGATTTTGTTTGTCTTTACTCTTTTGCTTCTCTTTTTTTTGTTGTCGCCAAGGTGCCTATTTGCCAAGTTTTCACCAAGGTAACATTTTGTATTTTTTTATTAAAATGGGTATTTTTTGGATATGTAGATAGTTGCCTTAACCATTGAGACCTCAAGCATAGAACCATTTGAGGTGCATGTTTTTTATGTATCCGGGGAGCTGATCTCCTTCTGATGTTGCTAGTTGGTATGCCCCACTCTAGGTAGAGTTGACAATGACATATGGTCCTAGCCAATTAAGCTCAAACTTTCTTGGTTTCACTCGCTCTGCTTGGTTCTTTTGATTTTCCATGAGGACGAGGTCTCCTACCTCAAAGGTTTGTGGCCTCACTTTCTTCTGATATTTCCTTCTAAGGCGATTTTGATAGCCTTGTAAGTGGTTGAATGTATTTTGTCTTCTTTTGTCTAATAGTTCCAGTTCTCTGAGCCTTCCTACTCTGTAGTCTTCATCTGAAATCAAGTTCTTCAATGATATTCTCAGGGATGTGATTTCCACTTCAAGGGGTAGAACCTCCTATGATCCATATACTAGGGAGAAAGGAGTGGCTCCTATAGGTGTTCTCACGCTAGTTCTGTATGCCCATAATGCGGGACTAAGCTGTAAATGCCAGTCTCGCCATGATTCATTAACTATTTTCTTCAAGATTTTCAAAATGGTTTTTTTTATCACCTCAACCTGGACATTCCCTTGAGGATAATAGAATGAAGAGAAACCTTGTTTGATTTGGAATTGTTCACAGAGATCTTCAACATCTTTATTTTGGAAAGGTGTACCGTGATCTGTCAGGATGGTTCGAGGAATTCCATACCGACAAATGATGTTGTAACATTGAGATCTACTTTCCAGTTATGTAGGTGAGGGGAATTGCTTCCACCCATTTAGTGAAGTACTATGTTTCTGCTATGATGTATTTATGTCCATTAGCTGAAGATGGTGTAATCTTGCCTAGTAGGTCAAATCCCCACATAGAAAATGGTAATGGTGAAGTGATAGGATTTAGTTCTTGGGCTGGTGCATGGATGAGGTCTCCATGAATCTGACATTGCCTACACCTTTGTACATACTTGTTTGTATCTATCTCTACTGTGGGCCAGTAGTATCCCATGCGGATGATATTTTTAGCTAAGTTGTTGCCACCTCCATGGGTTCCACAAATTCCTTCATGTACCTTGTACATAGCTCTCTGGGATCCCATGGAAGTGAGACATCGTAATAGCATTTCATCTAGACTTCATCTATATAGATTAGTTGTGAGAAAAGTCTACCTAAAGGCTTGGCAGATGAGGGGCATTTTCTAGTTCCTAGACAATTCAGGACGTAAGACACTACTTTGGAGGTATATACACATCATGGTACCATGGGGTTTTAGGGCCAACAAGGACACACGTTGATTCTATGATTGGTGCTTGATGTGATGGCATTATGATTTTCTCCACTATAAATTGGAATATGGTTTTGTTTCCTGGCATATCGATCAAGGATGCTATGGTAGCCATTGCATCTGCAACTTTGTTTTGAGCTCTTGGTACTTGCTCAAAAAATATGTATTAGAATTTAGTGTGCAACCTATCCATATGTTCTTTGTATGGTATTAGCTTCTCATCTTTTGTCATATAGTCATTATTGACTTGGATAATGACCAACTATGAATCTCTATAGACCTTAAGGTTCTTGATTCTCCATTGTATTATTGTCTTTACTCTGATGATTAGAGCTTTGTATTCGACTATGTTGTTTGTGCAGGGGAAGTTGAGTCTGAAAGATTTGGGAATTACATCATTGTTTGGAGTGATGAGTACTATCCCTACTCTTGCACCATGGTTCATGCATGAACCATCAAAGTATAGTTGCCATACCTCTATTGTTGGTTGGAGTGTAAGGATAGACTCATCTGGAAAGTCAGATATGATAGGATGATGATCCTGAATAGGTGCCTCTACTAGTTTATCCACAATCACTTTCCCTTTGATGGCTTTTGTGTCTATGTATTCTATGTCAAATTCACTTAGGATCATCACCCACTTTGCTAGTCGTCTAGTGAGTGTTGCTTTGTTTAGTAGATACTTGAGGGGATCAATGTGCACTATCAACTTTGTTTGATAGCTTAACATGTAATGTCTCAGCTTTTGGGAAGCAAAGAAAATAGCTAGGCATAATTTTTCAATTGGTGTATAGTTGAGCTCATAGCCTACCAATGTTCTATTGAGATAGTAGATAGCTCTCTCCTTGCCTGCATCATCATGTTGTGCTAAGAGTATGCCTAATTTTTTTTCGGTCACTGAGATATATAGAAGTAAAGGTCTGCCTTGGATGTGTGACACCAATATGGGAGACTTGAGCAGATAGTCATTGAATATTTGGAATGCATGTTCGCATTGTCCTATCCATATGAATTTTATGTCCTTGTTTAGTAGATATTGGAATGGATGGAACTTGTCTGCTAGTTGGGCTATAAAGCACCTGATAGATTGGAGCCTACCTTGTAACCCCCTTAGTTACCTTAGGTTGGTTGGTGGTGGCATGTCCAGTATTGCTTTGAATTTCTCTACGTCTACCTCTATGCCTTGATGTGACACTATGAATCCTAATAGCTTCCCTGCAGTGACTCTGAATGCACATTTCTTTGGGTATAAACGGACCTTGTATTCCTGCATTCTGTCAAAGATGTGTCCCAATACTTGTAGATGATCCTTTCTAAGAATTGACTTGGCAAGTATGTCGTCAACATAGTCCTCCATTTTCTTGTGGATGAGATCATGAAATATGGTTGTCATGGCCCTTTGATATGTTGCTCTGACATTTTTAGACCAAATGGCATGACGTTCCAATAGTAGGTGCCCCATGCACATGTAAAATTTATTTTTTGTTGGCCCTTTGGTGCAATCCTTATCTGATTATACCCTTAAAATCCATCCATGAGTGATAGCATCTGATGTCCTATAGTGAGATCTACTATCATGTCGATGTTAGGAAAAGAAAAGTCATCCTTGGGACAAGCTTTGTTAAGATCTTTAAATTCTGTGCAAATGCAAATCTGACCACTGTGTTTGGTAACTTGTACTAGATTAGATATCCAGTCTACGTATGAGATTAGTCTAATGAACTTAGCATCTAGGAGCTTTTTCAATTCTTCCTTGACTAGTAATGCAACATGGGGATGCATCTTTCTCAGCTTCTATTTGGTGGTTTTGGTGTTGGGTAGTAATGAGAGATGATGTATCACAAGCTCAGGATCTAATCTAGGCATGTCGGAGTAGGACCATGCAAAATTGACCTTCCTTTCCTTGAAGAAACTGATGAATTGTTCTCTCTCCTCTGGGGTGAGTGATTTTTCTAAGTAGATGTTCTTTGGGTTCTTGTCATCACCCAAGTTGACTTCTTTCATTTCCTCTGCTAATAGTGCCAACTTTTCCTCTATCAAGGGGAGGAGTTCCTTCTTTCCATCTTCTAGTGCCTCAGTGATTTTTTCACTAGAAGATACATCTTGTTTTGTCTTTTTACCATTTTTTGTGCCAGTAAGCGCCTTTCAGTTTTCACTTACTGACGATTCTTTTTTCTTTTTCAATTTTTTTTGATGGATGGAAAGAGGAGCTTCCTCCCCAAAATATGTTGATCTATCGAGGTTGATGGAGAAACCTGATTTATGGTCTCCTGATGGAATTCCCTCTCTAAGTCCCATGAATTCTACAATAGTCGCATCATTCTTGAAGGTATCCATATCAGGTTGTCCTTGTTGATCCCACTCTATCAGCTCTAGGTGTACAAGACATAGGTCCTCATGGTGGGTTGACTCTGTTTGGTTGAATGGGACAATGGAGATGGTTTTGACAAACCTATATTGTGATGTGGATGCACCACCTAATGAATTTCTATCGATATGTGTATCGATATAGGGTTGGTCATCTATGTTTAGTTGGTCGAACAGATCGTCAAGGTGTATAGTGGTGGCAGACCTAGGCGAATAGTTTGGGATTGATGGCTCAAAGTCGTGAATGGATCTCCACTCATACTCATGGGAGTCAGTTTTGCTAGAATTCTCATTAGATGTCTCACTTCCCTCATTATTGTGGATTGCTTGGTTGAGGGTTAATTGGGATTGAGAGGTTCCCACTTTGGCTGGCAACAACTATTGAAGTATGTTTCTCATTAAGATGTGTTCTGGGTTTTTCCCCCGGTGTAACTCTGCTATTTGTTCTTGATCAATGGTTATGTCTTGGGTGATAGGACTGGTTCTTTTTTTCCCATAGCCTAACCCTCTCTTGTTTATTTGGGTTGGTGGGATAGACTGTTCCATTAAACCTTGTTGTCTTTCCCCTAGACCAGTTGTACCATCATACCCAAACCTTTGCAGCATTGTATAGGTAGCTCCATAGGTTGATATGGGTAGGGGTTGTTGAAGTGTCTCTTGTGGATCTTGATACAATCATATATTGATATCTGGATCAAATGGGTTCTCTTCTACAATGTCTAACCATCTGACAAAGGTTGTGGGTGGACACCTGAACAGAACAAGTTTTGGGGTTTCTGTTGTGGTAGCTGGTTGTGGCATGCCATATGTCCTTGGGCTTTGAGGCATGTTTGTGATAGTGAAAGCTTCCTCGTAGCTATATTCACCACATCCCTTGTCAGTAATAGATATTTTTCTAGCTCTTCTTGTGACATCTTTGGGAATTGAATTTGATGCGGAAGGGATATTAGCCTCTTGATTTGATGGAACCTAGTTGTTAGTATTGGTTTGGACATCATTGCAATATTGGAACATGTTTGGATCTCCTTCTGTAATGATTTCTTCCCCCTAGTATGGTAATTTGATGCACTGATGGTATGTGGAGGGTACAGCTTGCAACTCATGTATCTATGGTCTTCCTAGTAACATGTTGTATTCCAACTCTAGGTCTAGGATCTGGAAGGGAGTGTTCTTGACAACTAGGCCAATCTAGACTAGTAGAATGATAATACCTTTGGAAGATCTCTCCTCTTCATCATAGGCTCTAATGTTGATCTTTCTTGTGACATCAATACTGGATTCAGAGTAGCCTAGTTGCTTGATGACCTTTAGAGTACATATGTTCAATCCTGCTCCACCATCAACGAGGACTCTATGGATTGCACTTTTGTGGACTTGGATAAGTAAGTGCAAGGGATCATTATGTAAGGGTTTATGTGGTGGGGCATCATGATCTGTGAAGGTTGCATGCTTATTTGCAGCTTTATGGTTCACCATTATCTGGAAGCTCTCTAGCATTATGTCCCTTGGGACAGCTACTTTTTGAAGTGCTTGGTCTAATGCTTGCTTGTGCTGCGGGGATATGTGCAAGAGGTCAAACATGGAGATTTGGGTAGGTGTACACTTTAGCTAATCCACTAGGCTTGTCTGTGGATCTAAGGTTTCTTGAGGGTTGATTGGTGTCGCAGATGAGGAAGGCGCTCCTTGCAAGACAAATTTTGTATGACATGTGGTTACAACACATTTGGCACCTTGTCCTTTGATAGTGATGGTAGCCACATGGCTATCTGAAGGATTTAGGAAATTGATAGTGTTGTCACTGTTGGCATAAGTGTAGTTGACTTTTTTTAACTATCCACTAGACCAGGAGGTTTTCCATTTATTTTGATCATGGAATGTGTCATTGAATATTATATGATCAGTGGTTCCTTTTGTTTGGGTGTTGGTTACGTTGATGACCCCTATGTCAATCCGATCTTGGATGGCGTGTTTCAATCGATAACACTTGGGTGTCTTGTGTCCCTTCACTTGATGAAATTTGCAGAAATCATTGTCATTGTACCACTTTGGTTTGATTGCACCATGTTTATATTCTCTGATTTCAGGGAGAATGATATTGTTGGATTGTATCAGCTTTCTTAAGGTTTATTCTATCGACTCTCCTAATGGTGTGAAATCTCATTTTGGAAATTGAAACTGTGGTTGGCGTTGTCCCTATGGTTGACTGTTTGACACAATGACCGCTTGGACAGGGTTGGTTGATTTTGAGTGTATGCTTGTTGAGTGGGCACCATGGGTTGTTGGTTAGCCGTAGGTGCACCTTACAGTGACACTTTGGGTTGGGCGTAGTTGACCATTTTCACATCAATGACACCATCACTAGTTACATTTTTGTTTTTATTCCACCACTTAGCTTGTCCGTTACAGTTTTGTTTGTATTCATTTGGGTAGGATCTGCGAGGACACCTTGTTTGACCAAGTTCTTCTCACAATGAACTCCTCGTTCGATGAGTTGTTTAAAGTTTGGAGCTAACTGCAATTCTATTTTAAATGACATGTTTGGAATAAGATTGTCAATGAACATGACTATTAGGTCTTGCTCGGGTACGTCATATGTGATTCTATTTGCACTATTCCTCCATCTTTGTAGGAATTTTACAAAGGACTCTCCATCTTTTTGTTTGAGATCACAAAGGTCATTGATGTTGACCTTGTGCTCGATGTTATGATGGAAGTGAGTGATGAACTTTTCGTCCAATTCACCCCAAGATAGAATGCCATGAGGTAAATGTGAGAACCATTCCATTGCAGGTCCGGCTAAGCTTCGTGGGAATAGTCACATTAAGCATGTCTTGTCATGTGCGACTTTGACACAACTAGAAAATAATTCTTGAATATGCTCAATAGGGTTGGTATTGCCCCTATATTTGTCAAATTTTGGTACCAAGAAGTGAGTTGGGAATGGAGACATGTGAAGAGAGTGATCAAAGGGGTACAGGTATAAATCCTCTGCGGTGTAGAATTTAGTTTTCCCTTGATTTTGCATATCCATCATTTGGGTTTGAAGGTTCTGCACTTGTTGAACTAGCATGTCTATTTGAGACTGAGGATGATTTGTGACATTGTACCTCTATGTTGTATTAGGTATGAGGTTGCACCTCTACGTCCCTTGAGTTGGAACATAGGACATCATCCTTGGGACTTGATATTAATTTCCCAACACATGATTCTGATATGGGGGCATGTGAGTCACCCAAGGTTGATTATGTTGTGTTTGTTGTTGGGTTTGGGGTTGTTGCTGCTGCTAAAGCTGGGATTGTTGTTGTTGGGGTTGAGGTTGTTGTTGTTGCTGAAGTTGGGATTGTTGATGTTGGGGTTGAGGTTGTTGTTGTTGAAGCTGGGATTATTTTTGGGGTTGAGGTTGTTTCCGGATGATCAAAGGCATAACCTTGGGTGGGCATTGACTGAAAGTCAGACCTGTAGAGATGGATCCCTATGGGAACAATGTGTTGACCCCAAGGCTAGTAGGGATTGACTGCAGTAGCGACATAGTTGCAAAAAGGTTGTTGCTTTTTGGTGGGATTGAGGGCATAACATGAGAGCTTGATTGGACAGGCCATGAGGCCAAGGGTTGAGGCATACTAGTGACCATGGGTGCACTTAGTTGGGAGCCTGTCATGATTTGCGTGGAAGATGTGCTTTCTTGGTTCATGGAGTTGGTTGATTGGACACAGTCTGTGCTAGTGTCGTTGTTGTCAAGGATTGGGAAGATTTGAGAAACCACATTTTCTGTTTGAGAGGGTCAAGTAGTGTTATGCTCTTGACTTGCAATAGCACTCCTAAAGTAACAATCCTTAGAATGAGAGTGATGAATTAAGCTAAATGATGTGATCTACATGCTCAATTTTATATGAATTTAAAATTACAATGCTAAAAATGAATACAATTATGCTAACTATGGATGCAATTCAACTATAATGATGACATTAAGATGAGAGTAAATAAAAATGCATGATTTTCACTAAGAATGCATACTATTTATAGGATTTTAAAATGGTAGGGGGGTGAGTTTGATGTGAGTTGAGTTAAATCATGGTTAAAGGCAAGGTTGAGCTGTGTTTGTTGATGTGTCCCTAATAGAGGGACAAGATTGTTACATTTAAATTGAGTGGTCAAGATAGAAAAGCTTTGGAGTGGTCCATGTGCTCCCAATCCTCCTTTCCCATAGGTTGAATTGATTTTGTCTTATAGTGGTTTGTGAGGGAAATTAGGATTTATTTTTCAAATCTTTAACTAAATTAGTCATGTATGAGAATTAGCTGGGTTGGATTTAATTAATTCAACGAACTATATAATCAATTGATTAAATCGATTACATAGTGATTTGATTTTTGAATTTAGTTAATCCAAATGGCTTAAATTTAATTAATTAATGGTTTTGACTCGATTTTACCTCTTTGACTTTTGTTGACAAATTTAAGGTGTATACAAATGCCCCTTTGAAGCAAGGTGTGAAGCATGTTATTTCAAAGAATGTATGATGCTTGATATCATTATGTTTGATTCATTTTTTGATTTGACACATGATGTCTATTTGATTTATTGATGTTGATAATGATGTCATACTACTTTGATGATGATGTAGCCTTGATATTAATTCTTGATGAAAAATTAAACTTATTTCAATTCCACACTGATGGTTTTAAAATTTTAATGTCTGATGTTCTTGATTTTGAAAAGTGTTCTTATTAAGATCATTTTGTACCCTGATGATTGATGACCCCTTGAGAAATGGATCAAAATTGATTTTTGATAAATTTGAATTTAAGAATTTTTATGATTTTTTGAATATTTGAGTGAAATTCCAATTTTGATTCATTTTTCGATAATAATCAAGTTGAAAAATGCTACTATTATTAAAAAAAAATTGATTAGAAAAGGTGTTTAATTAAAAAATGGTAAAAATACCCCTTTAAAAGTTACTTTTAGGGTATATAAGGGTTGAAAATCATTTTTCACCCTACCATTTGCTCATTTTCACTCACCTTCTCACCCTCTTAGAGCCCTTTTCCCTCTTCTGCTGCAGTCATGTTTGTGTCGATTCGGGAGCATGGGTTCGAGTGAGGTCATCAATTTTAGTGCCCAATCAACTATGGACCTCTGGTATGTATCGATATCCCTCTGATTTTGTTGATTTTGGAATTTAATAGCTTGGTTTTTTTTATTTTAGGTGTAGAAATAAATGTTTTTTAAATTTTTTTGGTAGTTTTAGGGTGCATGAGTTTTTAGTAGTGCACCTGCATTGCATTTCAACGTATTGTCCACTTCAAAATAGCACGTAGAATCACATGCCCTAATATTATTATTGTAGCACATAGGTTAGAGTTAAATAGCACGTATAATGATGAATTGTAAAATTAGGATTTTTGTATCGCTTACGCAGAAAGTTTGAGTGTGTACCACTAATTAGTAGTGCATACACTCTTTTGTTGCGTGTAATAACAATATAAGAGTGCATACAATATAAAATGATAACATGTAGTACATTTCAGAATGTACAATAGGTTAAAGTATTGCATAAGCCTTTAGGTGCACTTTTTGAAGTTTTGAAAAGATGATTGATGTAATTATGAACTCATCGTTTAATTGCAAGGATAGATTTATGATTCTGCTTGATGGTTTTATGAAAATCTTGGATTTTTTATTGTAGTTAGATCATTTAGTTGATTTCATTTAAATGTCAATCTTGCTAGGTCGATAGGATAGATTGATTTTCCTTTCTCAAGATCTAGAGTTAGGAAAGTCGATGCACTCAAAGTGAGCAAGTAGATAATAGGATTACTGATTTGATTGAAATTAGATGATTAAGTTGATGATGTTCACTAATTGATTTTCACTTTCATTTCCAAATAGGTTTCCTTTCAGAAACTATAGGTTAGATGCCCTTATCCTTAGCTCTTTGACATGATTAAGGATTTTTCATCTCATGATAGATGAGTTATTAGTCGATATGGCCTACGGTTCCTGCTTGAGATGCCCCAGTTCTGAGTGAACCAGGGTTTATTGACTGTTGTGGCCTAGCGATGGCACTCATACCACAATACCTTCTATTTTTTGATGAGTGAGATGACTATCACCCCAAAGGATGTATACTGGATCTTACTCATCTTGACGATGGGTGATATTGTCTACTATGATCATGTATATGATGAAGATATGTGCATATGAGTTTTCAGAGATCCCATGATTGGTGATGATAGTATTTCATGGATATAATTATTGTATTATGATCCTCTTCATGTTGTGCTAGCTGGTTTCATTAGAGGGTTTCTACTACCAGATTGACGTGGGCATGGATTTGCAGTAGACTGGGCCACATTCTGGATGACATGATTGCACATCCATGTAGATTTACTTGGGGTTCATGTGTCTTGGCCCAGTTATATCATGACCTACATCATTTTGTTTAGAGACGTGGTATTGCACTCTCTGTTGGTGTAGTCTTATGACATATTTGGACTTGAGAGCATCTTTTGATCAAGAGACCTATTGCTTTAAGAGTTCAGGCTCCTAATTGGTCATAGATTTTCATATATGATGGAGTAATTATCCAGCCTCATCTGAGCAAGTTAGACTATTAGCGTCACATGTTAGATGATATGGACCACATCTGCTAGATACCTTACATAGGTTGTGAGGCCTGGGTAGAGGATGACACTGAGGTTCCACTCATTTTTATGCCTCATCGATTGATTGGTCAGACACCACTAATATTAGAGAGATTCTTCTTTATGAGAGTTCTGAGACAATTTGATTGTACATAGGGTATACCATAAGGTCTTGCTCTCTATGTTCATGTTCAGGTAGAGAGATCAGTATGGGACCCACAAGTTGAGTACAAGTGATGTGTCAGTGGGTCTCCATCTGCTATTATAGGATTACCAAGATGATGTGATTGATGCTGGTGTGATTCCTAAGTATGTACAGGGGTTGGAACAATGTCTTTTTCCCAGATTTATTGATCTTGCAGAGTCATTAATGAGAGAAATCTTGATCATGGAGATGATGGTGGTGATGGGGATGGGGATGGGGATGGGAGAGGACGTCATCATTGTTGGAGGAACCAAATAAGATGAGGGAGAGAAAGTGATAGGATTATTTGAGGGAGAGGTGGAGTTGTTATTGGCCCTCTTGGAGGCGGTCCATGGGGTAGAGGTGGTAGTAGAGCTGGTGATAGGGATGGTGGTAGAGATGGTGGGAAAAATGGAGGAGATGGGGTCAAGGTGGAAGATATGGGGGTTGAGGTATAGGGAGAGTGAGGATGATAGGGGGTGTTCTTGGCAGAGTGGTTCCTAGAGTTGTGCCTACACTAGTATGGGGATGGCATGTTCATCAGGTGGTGAGACAAGTAGTTTATCCTGCTACTCTTGTTTCTCCCACAGCTCTAGTGGCTCCTAGCCAGGATATGCATGTGTTACAGGATAGTGTGTTCGCTATACAGAGTAAGGTTTCCCATGTATCTAGTGTGATGCAGATTTTGGTTTCTACGGTATCACATATTCAATAGGGCCAAAGTTCATAGATGCAGTAGGGTCAGAGTTCACATGCCCATACTTAGATAGTCCCTCCTCCTAGTTCTCAGACTCCGATACAGATAGTGCCTCCTCCTAGTCAAACAAATGGGGCTGGGACCAATCAGACAGAGGCGACTCAAATAGATGGTACTAGGATGAGTCAGGATCCTCCTACTGATACATGTGGTGATACTGGGATAGGTCATGCCCCTAGTTGATTATATGCATATTGATTCCACCTTTGATGTATATTGATGTATCTTTATCATAAATTTGATGATGTATCTTGATTTATGGACTTTGATAGATTTTTTTTTTATCGGTAATATGTATTTCATTAATGTGTAAAAGATTACATCATTGCCATACATGGATATAGATTACAATCATGCAAAAACTTCATTGCATTCCTTTGATTTTCTCCTATATTCATCTATAGGTAAACATGCTATAAATATTATCAAATTTCTATTAACAAACATCCAAAAAGGAACCCATTACCCCCATTAATTGAACCACTAATTAAACCACCTGACAACCTCCTCTTTTGTGAAATTCCCAAAGCTGCCACCTTCCTCCACTAGGTCGTCGACGCGGGTCTCATCCTCAGCCACACCGCTTGTGCCTGCAATCTCTACTTCTTGGGCCCTACATGTTGCATTTGCCTTTGCACCCCTCCTTGTAACTATCAGCTACCTTTGAATCCATGGCCTACCATCCTCTCCCACCACTGCACTAGATTTGATGGGTGTCTGCTTCCATTTTCTCCCAGTGAGCTCGACCTTGACCTTATTTTGCACCTCCGCCTTTATTTTCTCCAAAACGGCCTTCAAGTCATTCTAGCCAATGAGGGATCAAGCTAAGTGAATGTCCTCTTAGCTAGCTATAGACTAGAGCACTAGTGGCTAAAATTCTTTGTTACTATATCCCACCATTTGAAATGGTGTGTTGCCCATGTGCAAACCAACCCCCACCTCCATCTGCTGTAGAATTTCATCAATTCCTTCTACCCACTTGATCGCCATACACTGTTGGACCACCCTCCACACTTTGTCTTTGGAATTTGCCATCGAGAGCCCGAGTGCAACAAACAAGGATGAGATATCCAAATTTGTTTGGGGTTTCCACCAATCTTGTAGATAGTGGTCCACAAAAATTTCATGAATTACAGCCTATAAATCTTTGCCTTCCTCCTTGAAGACATGGCTCAGTTGATTCCTCGTAATGGGGCCTTCAAAAGCTAGAATTTGGCCTATTGTACTAAGGGAAAAGTTGGCCTCCATTCTACTCTATTGCCTTATGTTTTGATTTCAAAGTGCTGGCCTTTCATTCTCATGGGTTAGCTTTAACATGCTTCCGAAGCCTCTAGAGACCCAAAAGGCATTGTCATTATGTTTCTGTCCCCTCCATTCCTTCTCATTACTCTTCTTTGTACCTTTTCTGCATTCACATGTAGTGAATCCTCAGCTTATGAGATCTTGCATGGAATTACTCCATGCTCATACACAGCCACCTTAACATCATATCCTTTTCCTTCTAATATGCAAATGTGCCACATGCTTTTGATGAAAAGTTCCTTCATTCCGGTTCTATTTCTCCATCCTCGATTTTTATTATTGTCAAAAGCCTCAAATCTATGGTTTTCCTCCTTGGTGTGCTTATTTACCTCTAATTTCCATTTCTCATATCTTCAAATAGTTCAAATTGGTTTTCAAGTGATCCATTGGCACCAACATTTGAGAGTTTTTCTACCATCTCATTTTCCACTCTCAGCACATGTGAGACTTTGAAGTCTTCAAATTCTCCCACCAAATTCCTAATTCTTCTGATGTGCTTATTCAAGTACTAGGTATCCATTTGTCCTTTAGCTATCCTGTTCACTACTAGGAGTGAATCTCCTTCCAGATGAATTCTCCTAAGTTGTAGTCATCTCTCCATTAGGATGGCCTCACCTACTGCCAAACACTTAGCCTCATTGTTTGTTCTATTTTTCAGTCTTTTGGCCCCTAGCGCCATAATTTCTCCCTTCTCATTCTGTGCAATATATCCTATCTCCGATATTCTGGGGTTGTTGCGTGAGGCACCATCAAAATTTATTCTGACCCATCTAGGAGATGGATATTGTCATTTACTCATACTTGTGTCCTCGACCCTTGCCAAAGGTTGCACCCTCCCATTCCCATTAACGGGTCTCCTTTTGACTTTGATAGACTTTTATGGACATTGATATCTCTTGATAAATTTGGACATTTGATATTTTATCTTTCTTTTGATGTCATGATACATTCGAATTTGTGGTTTTTGATATGATCTATATATGGATACAGTTCTAGATGATTCTATTTATATTCTCATTATTTTGGTTTTCTATGCAAATGTATGGATGCATTTAATTTTTCTTTCTTATGTATGGATGCACTTAATTGACCTAGATGCTTAAATGAAATGCAATGTTATATGTACATGTGATAATGGAATGATTTTTATGATGTAGATAATGATTATGTTAGTAATAACTGAGAGGGGGGGTCAATCAGTGGCCTCAAAAATTTATCCTTCAAACTTAACCACCAATCAATAAATCTCATATTATTATGTCCCTACAAGATTCATGCCATGAAATACTAATAATGATCAACTCTCTATTGGTTTTCTCTATCAATCCTTATTCTTTCTTGATTACCGATAAGCAGTATAACTATTTACCAAAACTCAGTAAATAAGCAGAGTATACCGATCAATCCAAAGTTAGCTATGTAAGATGCAAAACAGTAAAGAAATGAATCATACACACATAACACATGAATTTTAACATGGAAACCTTGTTAATGGAAAAAACCACTGGGACCAGTACCCCAAATTTTCACTCTTCTGAAGTGAGCCCTGTTAGGAGCCAACACTGTTAAAGGTTACAAACACATTGTTAAGTGCAACCTTGTTAGAGGATTTTATACATAGAGGTTGTCACTTAGTATTAGGCATCTATTGCTACCATCCTTGAATTAGCCTCCTTCTTAGAATATCAATAGGTATCGATCAATTCCAATGCTACTTTCATGAATCAACCTTTTTGGCACTCCTTGAGATGTACCTCAATATATAGAAGATTGTTAAGTCCTACTCAGTTAAGAGAGTTGATGCTTCAATGGTTAAACTAAAACACTATGACCTGTTCATATTGCAACTTAAATTGCTAATTTTTAGATCTATTTAAGTACATTACCTCTCTGACCAATGTATCAATTCAATCCTTGTGCTCCACACTTTCTGCTCTGTGATGTTGTGCTCACTGTTCATCAGTGTCTGCAGAATTCCTTAGCTCTTCCTTCAGCTTGTTTGATCAGCACTATAAGAAGTTTTTCTTCATCAGTTTCTCTTCAGCATCCTCTTTCTATTCACTCCCCTTAATCCCATTCATAAATAAATTAAGCTTGTCTCTTATATAGACATAATATTCATTATTTCTTGGTTCTTGATTCTTGGCGTGATAAACAATTCAGCCAATTAGATTTAAAGCATAACTCCTGATTTGTCTCATAGATATCTTCTTGCCAACTGTACAAATCATCTTTAAATCAATCACTTATCTCTGGTCGAATAAAAGAAAGTAGACAACCGGTTAAGTCTATATTTAGCTCTGCCAGCTAGATATTTTGTCATTTTTTGAACTCTCTGTTCTGTCGGTCACCACTGTAGTTAGTTGTCGGTGACAGCTGACTGATCTGTCGATGAGACTCTAGTTAGCTTCATGATCTTTGTCCGTCAGGCATCATTGGAATTTTACTCATCGGGAAACTTTGTATCTTTGGTCGTCGAGCACTTTGAGTCTTTAGCTCGTCGGGCAACCTTCTAACTTTGCTCGTCAGTCATTCTATGGTTTTGCTTCACCAGAAAATACTATGCTTTTGATCATCGAGTATTACTATGACTATTATTATTTTCTTTGTCTGATGGTGTGCACTTCGTCGGTTTTGTTTGTCACTTAGTGAATACTTGACTTTTATGCATTGTTGAAAGAATAACTTTGGTTCCTTTGGTTCTCTGAAGTCTTTGGCATTATGTACATGACCATACAGATGATATCAAGTTGAAATCAATGACAATACAGTCCATTAACTAATTTAATGACCTGCATTATCTTCAACTTAACATTATCAAACATTCAATCAGTTACATGTCATCAATCTCTCCCTTTGGCATTGATGGCAACATACTATATTATCACACTATACTATTTCTAATACAATATGAAATACAACAGTTGAGATTCATCAAACTACCAATTTTTTTGTTATTTTAACTGATAAATGTCTGATCATTGGTAAGCTTTGTTTTAGCTTAGATTTGATTCTTGCAGCTCTATGTCTTATGATGTGTTGTGTTCTCTCCTTGTGTCAATTTCTCTCCCTTGACTATTCTTCTCTTTTGATGTATTTTTCTCTTGTCAGCAACTCTCCCTTTGTATAATCTTTCCATACAATTTCTCTCCCTAAGGATATAATCTCTCCCTGTTGGAGTAATGAGATAATGGATAATCTCTCTCCCTTTTTCCACAAGGATGTGATAATATGGATAAATAATCTCTCTCCCTTTGAAAACAATGCCAAACAAATATCTGACATTAATGTCAATCAATCGTTTCTCTCCATCCATAATATATTCCTTGAATCCCTTATCCAATACAACAATATGCTTTGGTGCTCGGTGATGATATATACCTATCTGTATATAGATGTAGGCTTGAAGTTCATCTGTTTGCTTGCATCAACATTAATGATATTCTGATAATATGTAGGTTGATGCAGCCTTCTAGTCATTTTACTGGTTGGTAGACAATGGTTTTACCCCTAGTCTCTTTCTCAAGTACTCAAATGTATCCTTGGACAGTGGCTTCATGAAGATATCAGCTAATTCTTCTCTGGATTGCACATACTCAAGTGTCACTTCCTTTTCTTGAACATGTTCTCTCAAATAATGATACTTTATGGCAATCTGTTTAGTCTTAGCATGCATGATTGGATTCTAGGAAATGTTTATTGCACTTGTATTATCACAATAGATAATCATTGGTTCTAAGATCTTCATATGCATACCTTCCAGTAACTATTTGATCCATGCAATATTTGAGCAATTTGCAGCAGCAACAACATACTCTACTTCTGCAGTAGACTGAGAGATGCATCCTTGTTTTTTGCTAATCCATGTGACATGTCTGTCACCCATAAAGAATTCTCCTCCAGTTGTGCTCTTTCGATCATCAAGATTTCCAGCCCAATCAACGCCGGTAAACACCTTAAGTTCAAATTTGCCTTCTCTTCTATACCATAAGCCATATTCCTCGGTATTCTTCATATATCTTAAAAAAAATTTCACAGCAGTCATATGTGATTCCCTGGGGTTAGCAAAAAATCTAGCAACAATTCCTACTGCATGTGCAATATCTGGTCTAGTGTGTACAACATGCATGAGTTTGCCTATCATTGATCTGTACAAAGTCTAATTTACCTCTGGTGTCTTGTCCTCCTTTGTCAACTTACATCTAGTAGTCATCGGTGTTCCAACTGATTTGGAATCTTCCATCTTGAATATTTTCAGGACCTCTTTAATGTATTTGGACTCTTTAATGAAAATACCTTCACATTGTTGCACGATCTGTAGACCAATAAAGAACTTTATCTCTCCAAAAATAGACATCTCAAACTCTTTACTCATCTCATTAGCAAATGATTTGCATAGCATATCAATGCCTTCAAATATGATGTCATCAACAAATATTTCAGCAATCAAAGTGTTAGCATTAGTATATTCCTTCAAACAAATATTATTGTTTTCACTAGTCCTTACAAATCCAATACTTATAAGATAGGAATGAATTCATTCATACCAAGCTCTAGGAGCTTGTTTCAATCCATACAAGGCTTTATGAATTCTACATACCATGTTTCTCTTGTATGGATCTACAAACCCTTCTGGTTTCTCAATGTATACCTCTTCTTCAAGTATTCCATTAATGAATGTTGACTTGACATCCATATGGTATACCTTGAATCCCTTAAATGCAGCATAAGAAAGTAGTATTCTTACACCTTCTAGCCTAGCAACGGGTGCAAAGGTCTCTCCATAGTCAATACCTCCCTCTTGTGCATACCCCTTGCATACTAGTCTTGATTTGTTTCTTGTGACTTCTCCATTCTCATTCAGCATGTTCCTAAATATCCATTTAGTATCGATGACATTCTTGTCATCTGGTCTTGGTACAAGTGACCATGTCTTATTTTTCTCAATCTCATCATTCATAGCACTTATCCATTCTTCATTATCAAGTACAACATTGATAGATTTTAGTTCAAACTCACAAATTAAACAACTTGTGTTTAGAGACTTACTTCTTGTTCTTGTACCAGCTTTCTTATCTCCTATGATCTGGATCTCTGGATGGTTCCTTCTCACATATCTGGCAAGAATAGCTTCAACTCTTTGTCTATCATTTTGTCCTTCATTCTGTTCTTCATCACTCTGTACATTATTTTGATTATTATCCTGACTGTTGGTATTTGCAGCCTGACCATCGGTTACAACATTATGTTTCTCAGGTAGAGTGTTAGGTTCTTCACAATATACAAAAATTTTGTAGTCCTCTGGTTATTTTGTGCTTTCTAGCTCATTCTTTTCTGCAAATTCATCTATCTTCATATTTGCACTTTCAACAATTTTGTTAGAAGCCTTAATAAGACATTTATAAGCCTTGCTCTTGGTGGAATACCCTAGAAAGATACCTTCATCACTCTTGGCATCAAGCTTTCCATTTCTATCATCCTTT
>MU223247.1:2844591-2861005 GCA_018584345.1 Thuja plicata
GGTTAAACTGAAACACTATGACCTGTTCATATTGCAACTTGAATTGCAGATTTTTAGATCTATTTAAGTACATTACCTCTCTGACCAATGTATCAATTCAATCCTTGTGCTCCACACTTTCTTCTCTGTGATGTTGTGCTCACTATTTATCAGTGTCTGCAGAATTCCTTAGCTCTTCCTTCAGCTTGTTTTATTAGCACTACATGAATTTGTTCTTCATCACTTTCTCTTCAGCATCATCTTTTTATTCACTCCCCTTAATCCCATTCGTAAATGAATTAAGCTTGTCTCTTATATAGACATAATATTCATTATTTCTTGGTTCTTGTTTCTTGGTGTGATAAACAATCCATCCAATTAGATTTAAAGCATAACTCCTTATTTGTCTCGTAGATATCTTCTTGCCAACTGTAAAAATCATCTTTAAATCAATCACTTATCTCTAGTCGAATAAAAAAAAGTAGGCAACCAGTTAAGTCTATATTTAGCTCTGCCAGCTAGATATTTTGTCATTTTCTGAACTCTTTGTTCTGTCGGTCACCACTGCATTTATTTTTCGGTGACAACTGACTGATCCGTCAGTGAGACTCTAGTTAGCTTCATGATCTCCGTCCGTCGGGCATCATTGGAATTTTACTCATCGGGCAACTCTGTATCTTTGGTCGTCAGGCACTTTGAGTCTTTAGCTCTTCGGGCAACCTTCTGATTTTTCTCGTCAGTCATTCTATGGTTTTTCTTTGTCGGGAAACACTATGCTTTTGATCATTGGGTATTACTGTGACTGTTCTTCTTTGCTCTATCCGATGGTGTGCACTCCGTCGGTGTTGTTTGTCACTTAGTGAATACTTGACTTTTATGCATTGCTGAAAGCATAACTTTGGTTCCTTTGGTTCCCTAAAGTCTTTGGCATTATATACATGACCGTACAACTGATATCAAGTTGACATCAATCACAATACAGTCCATTAACTGATTTAATGACCTGCATTATCTTCAACTTAACATTATCAAACATTCAATCAGTTACATGTCATCAGATTAATGTACCTAGATTCTTAATGATTAATGCTATGATATGAACTTAATGTTTTTATGTGATGCACCTAGATGGTTCTGCATGTATTCTATGATTCCATGTTTATGCTTATGCAATGATCTATAATCTATGGTGATTAGTGAGAAATTATCTTAATATAATCTAGTCTAAATGTTTAATGATGACCTTAATGAATCTAATGGGTTGAAATGATTTATGATATGCAATATGAGATGTTTCTAAATGATTAATGATTAATTAACTTAATGTACCTAATGATTAATGCTTACTAATGATACTGCTAAATGCAATGGTGAATGTACTTTCATAATGATATATAAATGAAAAATATGATACTAATGAGATACCAAATGGAACTAATTGAAATGTGATGAATGAATCTATATGAAGTGGCTTAATAATTATTAATGATAATGATTTACGCATGAACCCTAAAGACTAAATGAGATGCAAAGAGCAAAGTGAAAATGCATTGTTTTATTGTTAAAGTCTAGTATACTCGATCTTTAAATATTTTTTTGATGATGTGACCTTGATTAACCCCTCTTTTTATTCTTTCTCACCCACTTTTGAGAAATCCCATACCAACTATAATGCAAGATTTAATCTATAATGAATGCAAAATGCAACTAAGATTGTCACTTAATTGTCTGGATGGAAGGGTATAACCCTTAGTCAAGCAGGGAAAGTGCTCTTGATACAATCCACTCTTCAAAACCTCCCTACTTATGCCTTAAGCCTTTTTTCTATCCCTACTAAAGTGTCTGACTCTTTGGAGGCTATACAAAGGAATTTTTTGTGGGCCAACAAAGAGGGAAACAAGAAGTACCCACTGGTGGCATGGGAGACTATATGTAAGCCCAAAAAACAAGGAGGCTTGGGAATCAAGAATTTGAAGTAGTTCAACAAGGCTGTGCAAGAAAAATAGTTTTGGAGAATTTTTAATTCCACTGGGGAATGGAGGGAAATTGTGAAGGACAAATATGCCTCAAACATGACCTTCAAACAGTTCATCAATAGAGAAAGGGATCCAAGAGGCTCCTGTATTTGGAATGGAATTCTGAAGACTAAGGGTATAGCCACTAAAAAAGAAAAATGGAAATTAGGTAACGACAGGGATGTCAACTTTTGGCATGATGATTGGCTAAGACAGGGACCCTTATGGAACATGGAGCCTTACAATAGATGGGCTAATACCTACATCGAAAGATATGGCAGTAGAGTGAGCGATTACAAAATTAACAATGATTGGGTGGACCTTACTGAGGTGTCCCAGGACTTAAAGCCTCTGATGGTCAAAATTGTTCATACCCCCCTTTCTCTCAATCAGGATGTTATTGTTTGGGGGGGAATCTATTGATGGTATCTACACGGTGGCCTCAGGATATGAAACCATGCAACACATTGATACTCCCCCCATATGGGCAAAGGCTTGGTACCCTGGTCTCATCCCTAAGATCAATATCTTCTTCTGTATTATGCTCCAAAACCGTATCTTGATAGTGGATAACCTTATTAAGAGAGGGAATCACATTCCTAATAGATGTATCTTGTGTAAAAATTAAATTGAAAGTGTGGACCATTTTTTTATCCACTGTGACTTCACCAGACAAATATGGCATCATTTCCTATCTTTTTTTGAGATGTCCTGGTGTTTCCCCTTTAAGACTCTTGACCTCTTTGATCAATGGAAATAGGTGCTTAGAGGACAGGAGAACTTTTGTTTATGGTCATGGGCGATACCGCACATATGCTAGGGAGTGTGGAAGGAGCAAAATAATAGAATTTTTAGGGAAAAAGTTACTACTGCTAAGTATGTTTCCCAGAAAAACACAAATGCCCTGATGGAAAACTGCACTATCAGCAAAGGTCCCAACCCTCTTCACAACAAAGGGGTAAATGTTACCAATAAGAGAAAGAATTATAGATGGACCATACCATCGGAAGGCTGGTTCAAAGCAAACTTTGACAGGGCTACAAAAGGAAACCCTGGGAAGGCAGGTGTGGGAGGAATTATAAGAAACTCTCATGGAAAGGGCATTGCAGCTATTTTAGCTCCCCTAGGGTCACAAATGAACCACTATTTGGAGGTGAGTGTGGCACATCACACCATAAGGCTGGCTCAAGATATGGGGATCAAGAAATTGTGGTTAGAAGGAGACTTGAAGAACATTATAGATTTCTTAAATGAAAAGGCCGAACCTGCGTGAACAATTGAGAACATAATAGGGGAATGTAGACAAATCCTCAAAACCTTTAAACAGGTCCATGTGGCACATGAATACCGGGAAGCCAATCAGGTGGCTAATAGGCTAGAAAATATGGGAGTCAAGAGTGAGGGAGTAATAAGGTGGACTGATGGGAAGGAAATTCTGCCGGAAATCTTAGCTCTGATAGAAAGTGATCGTGTTCCGAGAAAACTCAGAAATATTAAATGATAATTATGAAGAGTAATGACATTTTGGGGAAGTATCATCAAATGATGTGCAAGCATGGGAAAGGTAGTGAGATTTACTTTTTCATGTCTCATCGGCACACTTGGAGGCTTAAAACTATTTATTGCTTTCACGAGTCTAAAAGAAGATTCATGAAGCCTAAACATAATCTCAATTGGAAACAGAGGGATTTTAGTGGGAAAAAAACCAAAAATAGAGAAGGCTGAGAAGGAGTCACAATGGTTGGTGAAAGGCATAGGAGGGAACTGGAGAAGGAAACTGAAAAATGGTGACAACACTCTAAGGTTTGGAATATTTTGAAAAAAGGTGAGGTGACTAATTTCATTGAGAGTCTCCATGGTTGGAAGCCCTCCGTCACGCAGATGATGGTGAAAAGATAGAATGAAGGGAAAATTAAAATAAATGGAGTGGATTTCATGGTGATGGAGGAAGTAATTGCAGCTATGACGAGTATCCCCATTATTAGAAAAAAAATTTACAGAGATAGGAAGATTTATGGGCAGGCTTTGACAGAATTTGTGAAAGATGTAGATGAAAAGAGGGCTTTAGTGAAGAAAGGCACATTCTACCAGCTGAGTTCTATCAAGTTGCTATATAGGTTCATTTTGAGGGTTATTATCAAGTACATCTCTCTAGATATGAGATTTAATTGCATAAGCACTCACCACTTTGTGTTCCTTAACCATTTCAGGTATGGCACTAAGATATCAATCCCTTTCTTCCTATATTCATCTATCAATGAAAATATTAATGATTATAAGGAGAAACCCATTAGCAATCCAGCTTTTCATGAGGGTTTTCTATTGTTAATTTATGAATATTTTAAAGCTCAGAATATGGGGAAGGAAATTAAGAGCTTGGAGGAGGGAAAAGATGAGTCGAAGGACTCGGGTGAGGAGTATGTTCCTTCTGATACTGAGGATAGTTGAGATATGCACTCAGATAATGAGGAAGAGATTCAACAGATGCAGAAGGGGAAGAAAAGGGTAAAAGTGGAGAAAAATGAGTCTCCAATTTCAAAACAACATATTGAGATATCGACTGACAGGGATTACAGTGAGAATGTTGATGGTATGGAAACGGAGGATGACAGTTCTGGCGAAGAGGGAAATAATAGTACTAAACACGGAGGGAAGTTGGAGAAGATGGAAGGCAAGAGGAAGATAACTATTAAATTTCCATCCTAGAAAGAAGAGGATTGTTTAGGTAAGGGGTTTAGGAGGTCCAAAAGAGGGAAACAGTTTGAGGAGGAGACCCAGGAGGAGAGGCAGGACAGTGAAAACATAATGCTAGAGGAGAGTGAAGAAAAGGAGGAGAAAAAAGGGAGAGAGAATGAGGAGGATGATCAAAAATAGGGGTTTAAGGAATATGGGATAGATCATTACACTTGCAAAATCACTGGTAAAAACAAGAAAGTTGTTTGGAGAAATTTTGATACCGTGTCTGCTAAAATGGGGATCAAGAGAGAAATGATTAAGACTTTGGTTAAGGAGAACAAGGAGGGTAGAATCCAGATGGAGGAGTTAATTGATCCCACTTTAGTGATTCTGAGTGACAATGCAAGGGGGGATCCTCAAATGGATGTGTTGAACAATGCTAAAAATAGTGTCATTGATAGTTACAGAACCACAAAATGGACTTTCTTTGAAATATATGAGCTGCAAAAAAGAATGGATAGGTTGGAGAAAGATAACATCAAAAAAAATAACAGGAACATAGAGGAGGACATGGAGTTGGATAATAGAGTGAAAGAGTTGAGTAAGAGGGTTCAAAGTATTGAGGAATCTCTGGTTGAAATTGCTGAGCAAAGCTATAGTATCCTAAAAGCATCAAATGATAACATTAAGGTGCTTATTGCCAAAATTGAAGAACATAGAGGATGCAAGGAGGACTAGTCACCGAGATGTGCTATGGGTAAGTCACCTGAAGAGGGCTCAAGGAAGAGGACAAGAGCCACCACAAAGAAGATGGACAACTATGAAGCTGATAAAGATCTATGTGATCTGAAAGAGGTTGCGGGTAGAATGACTGAGTTGGAGTTTCGTGCTGCTGAGATTCTTAGGGAAATTGCATGAATAGTGTTCCTAGCTCTTTTCATGGTCTTATTGGTTTTGTCCCTAGTTTTTGGTTCTCTTTGGGACTGTTTTTTTTGGCTGTATGTTTTCATGTTCCTTTTATGTTGTTGTTAATCGTTACCATGTTTATGGTTTATTTTTAGCTCTGTAGGGTTTCAGGAACCCATCAAAACCTATTTTCCTTAATCAAAAACTAAGATTGTCACTTATCACTGGAGGCATTTATTTTTTCTATTTTCATCATCGATCTATTTTGGAAGATGAAAGTGGTACAACCCTCACTGGTTAGATTTTCAAACCATGGTGGTATGAATAGCTCTCTATTTAGATTTCAATAATGAAATTGGTACAGATATCACTGGTTAGATTTTCAAATCATGGGAGTATGAATACTGCTTTTGTCATATTCAATGTTGCAAGTGGATTTTGGTATTAATATATGAACAATCTAAATGACCACGGTATCCTTTCGTATAAATAGACAAATACTTTATCCTTTTCATATACAAATGTCCTTGATGATTCTTTGATGATAATGTCATCATACTAACTTGCATATTTCTAGGAATCAACCTCACAATCAGAAATTAAGAAAATGTCATGTCTCTGTTGTTGCTTATCTAGTCCAAATACATAATTTATTAGCTAAAAGACATGATACAAAAATCAAGACACACCATTGAACTATCTTTTCTATTTTTTTGTTTGATCCATTTTATCAGAAAAAATTTCATCCATTTTGATCCTTGTTCACATTATTTTATTTTGATGTTGTAGCTTGTATTTTGATGTTCTTAGCTTTGAATTTGATAAGGGTCAAGCGCTTGAATGTTTGAAATTTGATGTTTGGATCGATCAAAAAGTTTGTGATTCTTGATTCTTGATAAAGTGGATTGGATTCCTACTTGTGTCTGTTACTTTGATAATCTCATTGAGTTTTAATTGTGCCCCCTAGTTATATTTGACAATGATAATGAACCAAGGAAAATTTCAAAACCATAGTGAAATAGTTTATGTACAAATGCAGCTTTGAGACTTTATTATGTCTATGTAAAAATAACATAATGTAGTGGGATATATACAAGAATGGGTAAAATGTAAATGTGAATGTGACTAGGCCTAAATTAACTTAGAAAAAGTAGAACATGTTCACCAAGTTTTCACCACTTAGGTTTATTTCACTTGTTCTCTTTAATTTGCTTTTTTTTTTGCTACCAAGGAATATATTGCTAGGTTTTCACCAAGGCACTTTTCTCTTTTTCTCTCTCTTTATTAATTTTTTAGATGTTTATAGATTTCTTAATGATTAATTTTTGCTATAAAACATCATGTACTTTCATCTGATACTCTTTCCTCTTATACTCTTTCAACTGATACTCTTTCATCTGATTTAGGTATAAAACCTCTTTAGGTGTATGTTATTGATGGGTTCTTAAATCTCATCTCCATCACAAGTGGCTAGTTTGTAGGTTCCTATTCTATAGGAATATGTCATTCTTATCTCTACAAGATATTTTGTTGTCATTGGTTTAGTCAAAGTCATGGAGTCAAGGAGAATCAATTGGTAAAAGGAGATAGTCAAGTATAAGACTAGTCAGTAATGCACATTGAGCCAGTCGGTAAAATAACAGAGTTAACAGAGTACCGAACACCTACAGTTGCCAAGTGACACACTAGACTAAGCACATGTATACACTGAGTTGACAATACACCGAGTGATGAAGATCATTTAAACGAGTATTGTGGAGTTACCCAACTGAGTTAGGCAGTTAATTCAAAACGTGATCAGATCACATTTAATGATTGTCAAAGCATTAATTATGAGTATACAAGTATTTATAATAGTTTGTTATATGATCAACAATTTAAATAAATATGACTGAAGATATAAGGTATAGATCAAATGAAAAAAAAGAAAGTTTGTCATTTCCAAGAAAAACAAGTACTAAGGTAAAAGTGACATGGTCACCGAGTTGGAAAGAAGATCTAACGGTCAAAAGAAATTTACCGCGTACCTAACACATAAGATTAAGAGGAAAAAATCATCTATTTATTGGATGAATTTATAAGAGATAAAATATACAAAAGAAGGAGAAGAGGACAGAGAGTTGTTATTGTTATTGCTGAGAAAGTTAAAGGAGTTATTGAAGAACAAAGAACATAGCAAAGAGCACCGAGAAAAAATTTAGTTACAACAGAGAAGAATAGAATAGTGTTATAGTTTGATATTGAGGTAACAAAAATCAAAGAACATAGATTATGATGAGCATTTACATTTGATGCATTTTTACAGACATTGTTAAGTTATTTGATACTATTGTATTAAGATATTTAAATCCCAATACTAGGTAGATCTTAACCAATCTTATATTTGTAAATCCTTTAACAAGGTACATCTCTAAGTGTAGATTTTTTAAAAATCCTTTAACCAGGTAGACCTAACAAGTCTTATATATACTCTTAGTTGGGTAAGCTATCAGAAATAGCTAAACTTTGTAGCTCTAACAGAGCACCCTTTATACTGCAGTTAGTGAAGGTTGTGGGTGTCATCCCCACCATAATTTTATCCTCTAACCAAGGATTTTTGCATTACCAAAATCATGGTTTTATGAGTTCTAATTGTTTAATGTTTTGATGTTATGGTTTTATAAGCATTATATTACTTTCATTTCAAAGTTATGAACTTGGTAATCAGTGAGCAAAAGCATATGGTTTAATCAGTGAATGTGGTTAGAAAGTTTTTAGTGGTACCAATTCACCCCTCCCCTCTTAGTCCCAACTTTCCATAGTTATTCCAATAGTCACAACAAAGGTTCCTAGCCAAATTTCCTCGAAGTTTCATTTATTTTCTCTTTCTGAGTGATATCTTGGATTTTCTCTTAGGACTAGGTCTGCAACCTGAAAGTTTCTAAGTTTTATCTTCCTATTATAATTTATTGGCATTCTCTTTTTATATACCTTGAGGTGATCATGTGCTTGGGTTTGATTTTCTTCAAGCAATTCTAATTGTTGTAACCGAGCAACCCTATAATCCTCTTCTGTTAATAAGTCATGCAATGAGACTCTTAATGATGAAATTTTCACTTCTAAAGGCAAAAATACTTCAACCTCATAAACTAGTGAAAATGGTGTTGCTCCACTTGGTGTTCTAATACTTATTCTATAGGCCCACAATGATGGATTCAATTGAATATGTCAATCCTTACCAGAATCATCAATTATTTTCCTAAGAATTTTGAGGATATATTTTTTGAAGCTTTAAATTGACCATTTACTTGAGGGTAATATATTAAGGAGAAATGTTGAATGACATTAAATTTCTCACACAATTATTTAACATCCTTATTTTTGAAATGATTTCCATTATATGTTAATATGGCATGTGGAATACCATATCTACAAATTATATAGTTCAAGATAAACATTGAAATTTGTTTTCATGTAGCAGTTGATAAGGGCATGACTTCAACCCACTTTGTAAAGTACTTAGTTGTAGTTATGATATAATTATGGCCATTGGATGAAGCAAGATATATCATCCCTATCAAATCAAACCCCCATTTATAGAAGGGATAAGGTGTGTTCAATGGATGTAACTCTTAGGCTGGTACATGTATCAGGTTCCCGTGATATTGACATTTCTAACAAAGCTTTACAAACTAACATGCACTATTTTCCATCGTTGACCAATAGTATCCTATCCTAAGAAGTTTATTAGCTAAATTAAATCCGCTAGAGTGTGACCCACAAATACCCTCCTGGATATTTTGTAAGGCATTTTTTGATTCCTCAATCTCTAAACATCTAAGTACCATTCCGTGAGGACTTTTGCAATACAATGTGTCAGATACAAGGGTATAACGTGGGGCTTATCTTATAAAGTTTCTTTTATGGTTTAGGGATTGGTCTATGGGTAAGGTATTGTATTTGAGGTAAGTATAGATGGGATCATATAAAGGGGAATCATGACCCACAAGTAGGAAAATTATTTTAGATTCAAGTAAGTCATAAGTAGGTTTTACCTTTTCTTCCACCAAGAATTCATTTTAGCATTTTGATCTGGTACTTTTAGAAGAGATGATAATGTAGGCATAGCATCTGCTACCTTATTTTCACCTCTTAGAATTTGTTTAAAAGATATTATGACAAAATATTTATTTAGATCATCCACCATCCTTTTGTAAGGTATTAGCTTTTCATCATTTGTTTGGTATTCATTATTGCTTTGATTGATCACTAATTAGGAATCACCATATATTTGTAATTCTATCACTCTTCATTATAACACCATTTTGATGCCAATTACAAGTGTCTCATCCTTTTCTATGCTATTTGTGCATGGGAACATGAGTTTGTATGATTTAGGAATGGTGTAACCTCGTGGTGTAATAAGGAGTATGCCTACCTCTGAGCCATGCTAAGTATATGACCCATCAAAGTATAATGTCCATGTTTTGACTTCAATGTTGAGAATAGCTACATAAAGGAATTCAACTTGTATGGGTTCTGTTAGGATTAATTAATACTGAGAGGGGGGTGAATCAATATTACAACACTTTAAACATGAACTTAGTAAATTCCAACTCAACCAGATAATTACTAAAATGAAAAGAATGTAAACATAAAATATACAACTCATTATGTCATGAATTTATTGTTGAGGAAACCCTAGCCAAGGGAAAACCCCGATGGGGATGGTACCCACAATATGTACTAAAATTATTATGTCCATGTTAGGATACCTAGCCCTGTTAGGAGCTAATTATTACATTAGCACATTTCCTTGTTAGAGGAATACAAAACCTTGTTAAAGGTATACTGAGCTCACTGCTCATAAAACCAAAAATATGATTTTGTTACAATGATTTCTTAATAGTGAACAATACAAGCCACTACTATGCATAGGTAGTTCTAGTTTTATCTCGCATCACCATCTATCTGATTTTGACATCACAATGCTTTCATCTATTCGCATCCATACATTCCATTATTCCATTACATACTTCTTTTACACTTTCACAAAAATATATTCCTATATATATCATTATATGTCTAGTCAGCTTCCAATACATCACAAAATAGAGTTAACATGTATACAATAAGTAAATACCAAGTCGGTGATCATAGACTATCAAAACATAGGTAATCCTATGTTGAAGACAATTATTCAATTGTGTATTGTCATTGATGTTACACATGTATTTACACTTATATAGTGATGTTATACAAATGTCTACATTTAGATCGAGCACAGTTGGTGAATGGAAAGAGTTTTCAGTGTTGACCGAGTCACTCGGGCAATTCAATCATGGTCGGGCATTAAAGAAACTCAGTGTTAACTGAGTTGATTATTCAATGTTAGCCGACTAACAGTGGTTTACATTCTATTATTAATTGGTTATATGAGGCTAACTAAATTGTGATTTATTACTTATTTAGAAGTATATTCAAGCTGACTTGACATGGCTGATCATATATATGAAAGGTCAAGTTTGGATTGGATGTGTGAGTGTGTGAAAAGTTGAAGATAAGAAGAAGTGTGGAATTCTGTGATATGAAGAGTGAAGGTGAACTCAGATGGGATTCTGATTGAGTACAGATCACTTAGAGTTGCAATAGAATTTTTTATTTTTTTTGATCGGTAATATTTGATTTTGTATTGATTTAAAAAAGAGGTTACATACTGGCCAACAAACGCATTTCCTTCCAAAATGAAAAAAACAAACTTGACTTTGAAGCTTAACTACTAGGTATGGCTATGAAATAGCAAATACTAAAGAAAAAAGACATCTATTAACAGACGTCTACATACAAAGATGAGCAGACCAAAAAATAGACTAAGGTTCAATTTTGGGAACCACTTTGCAGCGTCTCCTTTGGTAAAGTTCACAAAATCTCCACACTTATCCACGAGTGCCCCAACTCAGATGTTGTCGCAAACACCACCACTCAGGCTAGTAGTCGGTTCTACTATGGCCTGCCTAGCTGCAAAGGCCCTTGCTCCCTGCCTAGTGACCGGTAGTTGCCGACGGACCAGTGGTATGCCATCTTTGTCTAGGGTCGCGGAGGACTTGATGGGAATCCTATTCCTTTTGTGAGTCGTGAATTTAGCTTCCACCTTTTCCATCTCCACCTTGTTCCTATCTAGTGTCGCTAGCAGTTCCTTCCACCAACCCAATGCTCATGCCAGATGGACATCTTCTGGGCTAGCTATCGACCAGAATACAAGCGGTTATAGACCACGACTCCCTCTACCCACCATTCAGAAAAACATTTCACCTATACGCAGCCCTAGTCCTACCTCTGCACGCTCAATGATGTCCTCCACACCACCAACCCACTTTAGAATCATGCATTTCCTGATAACACTCCTCACTTCCGCCTTTGATTCCGCAATCATCAGAGTGAGAGCCACAAACAAGGATGAGATATCTAGATTTGTTCTTGTCCACCACCCTTTCTGCAGAAAATTTTCTCCAAAGATTTCTCTGATGGCCACCCAAAATTCATCTCCCTCCCCTGTGAAGATATGGCTCAGCCTATTCAAAGTGATGAGGGTATCGAATGTGTGAATTTTCCCATTGGTAGACAAAGATAAATTAGCCTCCATTACTTTGATATTTCCACTCTGTCTCAAAGGTTGTGGCCTTGCTTATGTCACCAGTGTCTTTAAATTGCCTCTGAAGCCTCTAGAAATAGATGATGTTTCCATCAACTTGCTAATAAAATCATCATTTCTCTTTACTCCCTCAAGTACGATCTTGGCATTCACTTACCATGAGATCTCGGGTTGGGGATTTCTATTAATTACAACCTCGCACTCATCCCTTGGCTGTATTTGAGGCTTAGTTTCTTGTAGACCTGACACATAGTTTGGTGGTGTGACATTGCTTGCTCGGGTTTTGGGAGTTAAGCCTCAACAATGATTGCACCCCTACATAATTCCTAAGATTATTCCTTATTCATGAAGTCTTCAAATATTTCAAATTTATCCTTAAGAGATCTGTCTGCTCCCACATTTGAGAGTTTATCGACCAACTCATTTGCCACTCTTGGCACATGTGAGACTTTGAAATCTTCAAACTCTACCAGCATGCTCCTAATTATTTTGATATGCTTATTCAGGTACCATGTATCCCTTTGGCCCTTATTAATTCCATTTATGACCAAGAGGGAGTCACCTTCCAGGTAAAATTTCCTAAACTAGAGTCTTCTCTTCATGAGGACAGCTTCAACTGCAACTAGGCATTCTGCCTCATTATTTGTACCATCTCGTAACCTTTTAGCACCTAAGGCCATAATTTCCCCCTTGTCATTCTGATCTATGTATCCTATTCTAGAAATGCCAGGATTGCCTTGTGAGGCACCATCAAAATTAATCTTAATCCATCCGGGGGATGGTGGTTGCCAACTATTTCTATGCTTTCCTTCTTCCTTGGAAAGAGGTTGAACCTTCACACTCCCATTAATGAGCTGAGCTGCAATAGAATATTTGATCAGCAAGGATCTAGTTATACTCAGAACGGAGATCTGAAACAGCAAAGACAATTTCTTACACATACAGGTCAATTCATTGTTACTTTCTAAGAATTATAACAGTGATCTCAAATCTCCTAATAGAGTAGACTTAAAAGTATTTTTTTAAATCCTCTCACAAGGTAGAATTTCTATGTTGAAGTTCTAAAGACCACTAAGAAGGCCACTCCTCACAGGGTGATTTAAATTCTCTAACAGGGTCACACCTAACAGTGTGTTTTTGTAACCTTTGATAGGGTTGGCTCCTAACAGGGCTCACTTCAGAAGAGTGAAAAATAGTAACTAGTTCCATTGGTGGTTTTTCCCATATTGGGTTTCCACATTAAATCTTGGTGTCACTTGTGTATATGTTATTTGTTTCATGCTTTATGTTTCTACACTTAATCACTAAAGTATAATTGCATTAGATATCATAAAGATTGCTTTAACACCCGAGTTATAGAAGAATATCTTAATTGACCGAGTAACAATGTTTCATTATTTAAGCCATCTAAGGGACAAGGGATTTGTTTTGGAGTAACTAATTTGCATCTCCCCTCTTAGTTACTTATCTCATTTCCAACAATTGGTATTAGAGCTTTAAGTGCTTTCAAAGAAGGTTTCAAGGCCTAAGCTAAAGATCAGAGATGTCTTACAAAAGGGAGATCCCAAAGCTAAAAAAAAAGACAACTTCCTATCATGGTAAGAGCTAATGAAGATACATCTATCTACTATTGGAGATGCTCATTTGAAATTTTTGGACAAAAAATATGTGGAACCAAAAACAACTATGACTATGGAAATTATGATGGAATGGAAGCTTCACAACATAATGATGACTGATATAGCTTCTTCACTCAGCTACTTAGAATTTGATGAAGTCAAGGACTGGCCTATAGCCTATGATATGTGGAATAAATTATAGGACATTCATGGAGGAGATGCAAATGTAAAGAGAGCCAAAGCAGAAATTCTCAGACGACAATTTGATCAGATGAAAATGAAAGAAGGAGAAGACATTACAAGATAAAGTGAAAGAATCAAGAAGATTGTGAGTGCCATCAGAGCTAGATGAGGAATAATTGAAGATACAACAGTGGTCAACAAGGTATTAAGAAATTTAATTCCTATCTATGCTATTATAGTTTCATCTATTCAAGAGATCAGGCGCAATAAGGATATAACTCTGGATACTTTAGTCAGAAGGCTTACAAATTTTGAGTTGGACAACTTTGTGTTGGTTAAAAGTTTGTCCTCCTGTTAGATTTGTAATCTCTAACTCTTTTAGCACCCAAGCTGAGAGAACAAAAGGATGTTCACCAACAAATGGGTCAGTTTAAGTCTTCTATCACTGCCCTCTGAATTGACAGGTATAGCTCCCTGATTGTGTTTAATCTTCAATGAATTTGTTTCTTTATGATCATCAAATTATCTTCTTATGAGTTTTAACCAAATTGCTTGTAGGCACAAACAATTCAGGCGAGGATAAGGTGGACAATCTATAATCCCCAATGGAATGTTGATCACATATTATCATGAAGTATGTCATCTAACTTAAACCTACCTACTTTAAGAATGCATATCTTACTAATGAGAACAGCAGCAGAATCATATATAGACAGCAAATGGAATTGCTTATACTGCAACTACTAATCATGAAATGGAATTCAAGTAGGAATTACAGTTCCATATATAATTATACTTTCTATTCGGATGCATCTAAATTACTGAATGAATAGGAGAAGAATTATACATGACAAGCAAATAGAATTACTTTCACTACAATCACAGACATGAAATAGAATCCCGCATGCAACTACAGCTTCACATATGACTGTTCTATCTATTCAAAATGCAAATGATTCACTAAAAATGGCGCAACAAACATGAGAAAAAGCCTTTGTAAATAGAATCACTTCTGCTTCATTAACAAGTTTGCCGACCTTGTATACTGAATTCTTTATAGAATTTATAGACTTCACAATACATCAGGCTTCTAAGAGACAATGACCTTTCTTCTTCTTCGAATACAAAGAGACGGAATGCAAAGAAAAAGACTTTTCAAATCTGAGCACTCGAACAGTCACTATGGAATCTGAAACTCTTCATCTTCAACCAGCATTATCGAGCTGAATCCCTTGGGCCACAAAATGGAAACATCATTTTTCTAAACTTGAATTTGAAATTGAACATAAGGTAGAAGATACTGATTCTGGATTTCCCACATCGACCATCTACGAGCACTATTGCGGAAAATTGGAAAAGTACTTCTCCAGTGGAAAACTGGAAAAGTACTTCTCCATTGCGGAAAATGTAGAGGGAGGTGTGAAATCTGCAATATGTGAAAATCCTTCTTTGCGGGAATTGCACCTAGTAGGTGTGATTTCTGCGTAATGGAGAAGCTACTACCTGTCTTTCCGCACGTCATTTTTAAGTGCGCGGGCTACTTAACTTAAAGCACATGCTTTATTTGATCTTTGAAAATAATGACATGATATTCCTTTTTAATAAATTGGGCCCACCTTATTATAACCAAGCTTGCGGAAAATCACTTGAGAGGTGCAAAACCTGCCGAGCTCAAAGTTCTTCTTTGCGGAAAATCACCCGAGAGGTGCGAAACCCGCCGAGCTCAAAGTTCTTCTTTGCGGAAAATCACCCGAGAGGTGCGAAACCCGCCGAGCTCAAAGTTCTTCTTTGCGGAAAATCACTTGAGAGGTGCGAAACCCGCACAAGGAAAAGTTCTTCTTTTCTGCCTTTGCGGAAAATTACCTTCTTAGTGAGAATTCCGCCATGGAGAAGATGATTTCTGAAATCCCGTCGAGCTCGTTCTCGCTCATTTCTTAACCAAATTGCTCACCGTTTGTTGCATTAGGATCGTTGAGACCTGTAGAATCGATCCATTCCAGTCTTTGATCTCTGCCTGAGAAAGAACATCAATTGGAGCACAAATATTTGTCGGGTTAGGATCTACAACCTACCCAAATATGAAAAGACCTCAGAACAACCCACCTGGCTAAGAGAAGGAAAGGCAATGACAAGGAAACCCGACAAAGATAGCCTACCTAAGAAAGACTTAGACATAGACTCAGATTGACCAGACTGACTTGACATGACCAGACTGACTCCAAGAATGCCAAAAAAAAGGGTGACTGAAAGTCAGACAACAACTGGCTCCGACTGGGGAATCATGTACTGCAAAGTGCATGAAGAATTCAGCTTCTCTGGTTTCGCAAGTGCCTTATCCATTGGGTTGCGGAGTCTAGACCAAAAAGAACAATGAGAAAATGCATACAGGGAGAGTGGAGGAGAGC
>MU223247.1:2878448-2893425 GCA_018584345.1 Thuja plicata
CAAGAAGTGCCAATACCAACATCTGCGCAGCATTTGCAAATAAAAATTCATGTTATATGGTGAGTGTAAGTTTTGCTAAGCTTTGAAACTCCCATGCTTATGCAATCTGCAGGTGTAATACCAATTTCCCAGTTTGAGAGAAGCTGCGCAGAAAGGTGAGTGTGTTTGCAAAGTTTTTTTTAAACATTAAAATGCTCAAACAATAAAAAAGCCTACGCAGACAGAGGGAGGATTTCATTCATTGTTGGGAGGCATTTTGAATGGAATGCATTGCAAGTACTAAGAGAATAAATACCAGTGCCATTTTATAGGTGAAACCATAGTTTAAGGCAGTTAGCGCGGATATTGGGGGGTCTGTTTAATATGTTTTGCAGATTTAAAACTAAAGAACAGCCTGTGCAGTATTAATGGTTTGCGCTGCCAAAGAAGAATGGGAGGAAGGGGTTTTTTTTTTTTGCAATTTTCAAACATTAAAAGTGTAACCTATATAGTATGAAGTCTGCGCAAGTAGTTTGGAGGGAGATTACAGACATTAAAGAACACTAAAACCTGCGAAATGTATGAGGGGAATGTGCTCAGACAAATACAAGGGAAGTGCAGCCTGCGTAGCATTTGGTGGGGGTAAGTTGGAGATTTTGAAACATTCAATACAACCAATTTGCAATCCATCATTGTCACTGATTGCACAAGGCATTGGAGGTGTTTGCTATGAGAAATACATTGCAAATGTTAAGTGCACAGACAATTTAAGATACAGACATTGCAAATAGAGATTACCAGTGAATATGCGATAACTTTTGGGAGGAATGGTGTAAAACTTTTGAAGTTTTGAAATTGAAATTTGTTGATCTTACTCCACAGGAAGTGGCGCCCAGACCACTGGAAGACAACCATGGTCTTCGTTTGCAAGATAACACAGACATTAAAGAGCAGTTCTCTTCATTGTTCCCAGGAAAGATGAAAAAATAGTGAATGCATATTATCCCACATGGTCTCTGCAGTGGCATTTTTTTATATTTATATACAAAAATGCAAACATCAAAGGTAAATATAAGAGCCCAGAGGCTCTTGGAAGGCCTTTGAGGGCTGGCGGTCGACTTACATGAGCTATGCATAATGTTTTAAAGTGAAATCCAAAAATGCTTATAAACTGTGAACTGTTATATCCCACATTGCTCCCACAGAAGGAAAATGAAGGCTTTATATGCAAAAACGCACACATGAAGTTTGAAGATGAAAGAGGAAGCTCTCCACGCGCGGCCAGATGGTGCGCGCGGCCAGATGGTGCCTCGGGAAGCATGCCCAGATGAATGACACCCAAATTTTGCAGATGAGCTGGAGGACATGTGGTGGACACGTGGCGCCCAGCCGCACACTCGCAGAGCAGGAAAGGCCGAGTAGTCGCTCAGTCACGCCAGAGGAAAGAGTTCATGAAATCAACTGGCGACTGCATGACCGAGCTCATCGTGCAGTCGCAGACCCAAATATGAGTGCGTCGCGTAGTCGCACAAGAAGACTGAGACATCAAATTTGGCTTGCGGGTGAGCGACCGAGCTCGTCATGCAGCTTTTAGTCGCTCAGTCGCACAGCGCGAAATTGCTCATCGCGCACTCGTGGATGAAAATGAAGATGTTGAAAAGGTCATGCGAGTGGATGACTCAGCTCGTCACGCACTTGCGCAAGGTTTGCAAGGTGATAAAAGGGTGTTGCGACTGAGCGGTAATGGCCTAGTCGCGCACTCGCACAAGGTAAATTTGGAGCTAGTCAAGGATGCAGAGATGGATTTTCAGAACAAATTAGCGATCGCCACTTGTCCAATTCTTGTGTAATGTGAGCAAAAAAGAGTAAAATACACAGAGCTTTAAATTTTATTTCATTTCAATAGTTTTACTATTGAAAAATATTCAAATATTTTAGAATATTCAGAAATTGTGCACAGAAAGGCCAAGTAATTTTGATGATTCCAGGGGGAAATTAAATCAGAAGTATCAGCTATTATATACCGTTGGAAAGGTATTGAAGAGAGGAATCTGATTTTACAGACCATTTGAGGGCATAACAAATCAGATTTTGGTAGTAACAGAAGGAAGTGGTTGCAGATATTTTATGAGAGAGAAGGACAGGTGTCGGTGACTAAATTTGTTTCTCTCATTCTCCTATATCTGAGTTTTCTTCTGAATTGTAAGGGGAGGTTAAAATTTTATGCTGCTGGGCAGCTTCCAGGCTTTTGGGGTCTTAATTTTGGTGTTCATAATCTTGCAATGTACAATTTCAGATGATTTTTAATGAAAATCAAAGGAAATCCCTGTTCAGAACTTGTATGATGTCTTTGTGTGTTTGTTTTGATTCTTGTATATTAACTTGTAAGGCATGTTAATATACCAGTTACAAGGTATCTGTGCGTTTGAATCTGAGTTTCTCTCAAGGAGAGCAAGTCTTGTATTCAAATTCTAAGAATTTTAAGTTTGCATATGAATATGATGTCCAGGAATTAAAATGAGAAGAATGGCTTGCAAGGCATTTCATTCAGGTTTTTGAGTTTGGATTTAGAAGTTTTTTGGGAGTGCACATCTGTTTGACTCTGTTGCCCAATAGATAAGGCACTGGTCTCTGGTCTGTCTGGTAGTTTCTTCATCAATCAGTTATTCAAATCATTTTCCCTTTCTGTTTAAAGAGCTGTGAATGATTATTATATCAAGTGTGATGGGCAGGAAGCCATCCCCTGATTCACCAAAAGAAGTGAATCCAACAGGTACACCCACCTGAGCCTTTGAGCTTGAAGTGTAGGAGGGTTTGTTTGATCCTTGTTAATTAGCCTTTTCTTTGACAAGGTCAGGGAAAAATAGCTAACAGGGCCCACAATCGAAGAATTCACTCCCAATATAGTGGAACATAGCCACCTCTATTTCAAGAAGGTGTGCCTCGGGAGTGTCCGCCGGGCAGCCCAGCCGATAACAAAGTTAACCCCGGGGGCTGGGACTTCTTCGCAGGGAGTGGATAAAGTAAAAGGGATAGCGACAACTCCAACCTCGCAAGAAGTCCCCATTAAAGAGAAAATAAAACAATTAGTAGCAGCCTCCCAGCGAATGCAAGAGAATCTGATCACACGGCTGGCTACTCCGTTACTTATGGCCAGACCAATTCATCCTCCCTCCTCCCCTTCACTAGTAGCCTTAATGGTTAAGGAAACAGGGGTAGATCTAGCAGAGCACACAGCAATAAGGGATGCGAGGCTACCCTTAGTTACTAGGAGAAAGAAGAGGCTTAACCAAAAGCCTAAGGCAGAGCCGGATCTAGGGATGCCCCAGATCCCACAAGTTGAGATCCTTTCTTCTGACTCCCCAGAACTAGAGAGGAAACCAGAGCCTGCCGATGTCCCCGCCAATCCTCCCCCATAGGATGAGTTTGATGATGTTTTTACAACCGACAAGTTTGGAAATTTGCAGGGGGACATCGAGCAAATAGAGGCAAAAGTCCCAGTGCAAGAAGAGGCTTTGGAACAAGAACCTGCACAGGAGCAGGAAGAGAAGATGGAAGAAGAGAAGGAATTAGAGCAGGAGATCACCTCTGAGGTCCCGGAGATACACAATACGGGAGTGGACCAACAGAAGTTGAGTGAACAAATGGCATACGCTAAGGGAACTAGACCTACAGGAGCAACCGTAACCTCAGTCGCTGCGTTCCAAGTGCCACTCCCCAGAGCGACCTTTGGGCAGGTAATAATTGTGGCTCAAATGTTAAATCTTGGCCTGATACCTCCCCCTTTTCCAAAGGACATACCAATGGAAGAAGAAATCTTAGCAACAGATGCCAAGGAACAAGAAGAGCGATAAGAGGAAGAAACCCCCAGGACAGCCAATAAGGGCCCAGATGAAACAGAAGAGGCAGAGGACAAGGCAGAAGAAATAAATGCCACCAGGGAAAATGTTGTCGATGAAGCCCAAGATAAAGAGAAGGAGCTGGGCGAGACTCACACCACTAAGGAGCAGCAGTAACAAGATACCGGGGAAGAATCTAAAGAACAGACTTTGGCAAATAAGCCACCCCTACCACCTCAGTGGTTGGTTGAAAGAAAAAAAAAAAAGGCTCCATCCACCCCCAGAGCTCATCTCTCCCTGGTCGAGATGATGGCTCGGGTCCAGAATCCACCAAAGGCAAAGAAAGCCCGGATGGTTCATACTCTACGAACCGGGCCGGGCGGAGAAATAGTTGCGGTTGTAGCAAGACCTCCCCCAGACGCAAATGAAACAACCACCAAAGCTAGAGATTATGATATCACGGAGATATCCCTGGGAAAAAGAGGAAAATAGGGTGAAGTGAACCTGTTGAAAGAGGTGACCAGAGTCGTGGAGGCCCGATATGAAAAGGAGGCCCAAAGGCTCAAAGCAGAAAAGGAGAAGACAACAAACCTTATGGGATTGCTAACTGAGCTGGCCCGACCTATCAGTGTCATTCCTCTGGAGGCCACCACATCTGATGCACCATTACCATAGAGAAACATAGACTCCCATTGGGCAATGAAGAAGAAGGCCCAAGCGGTCGATGAGTGGGTCACTCTACAGATAGGAAACACACAGTGCTTCCTGGTATCCACCCTCCCAGATTTGTATGCGGCTTGACATGTTCTACATCAGGAAGAAACTATTATCAACATATGGGAGGGTGATATAGAAAATTACGAAGCATGAAAAGTAGAACTTGAAGAACTCCTCGGTCTTGGGGAGGAAATGGTTTCTGAGTCTGGGATTCTGGGAGAAGAATCATTCGATTTTGTGAGGACCCAACACTCCAGACTTGACCTCACATTGGAGGTTCTCAAGCAACTAGTAGGGACTCTACATGATAAAATCAACATGGTCCAATATTATTCGAATATATATAAGGCTTTTGTCACAAAGGTCTCCGGAGTTGACTTGTTCAGCACTGACACATGCACACCAGAGGAATACGTTTTGGGGAATTTTGATGAATTAATGGAGTCAAGATATCAATCCCCGAAGGGAGTGGATGGAACTCAAATGATGAGGCTAACTCACATGATCCTTAGTGGTCATGATGCAGAAAAAATAGTCCATGAATTCAAGAAGAATGTTCCAGAGCTAGGGGAATAGATCGAGGTGGCTAATTACCGGCGGGCTGGCCTCAAAGAGATTGATGAGGAAGGAATCTCCCGCCTCCTCCAGACCTTCAACGATAACAAGAAATAATAAAGGTTCTCCGAGGGCCAGAGAAAACCCAAACATTTGGTATTCTTTATTCTTTCAGAATGTAAGTTCCCAGATCCCAAAGTCTCAGATCCTACATTTTTGTATTCTTTCGGTGATCTGTGTCCTGGTCCCCGAGGCCGACCGGTCACTTTCAAGTAGTTAATAAAGGTTGTCAAAGGTTGTCAGAGGGTAGTTGGCTACATTAAGGCATGTCAAATCGACATTTGGTCTTCTGACAGATGGTCTTCTCGAGGCACCACTTTGGATATACACCTGGCACATTGGAGACAGGGCGCCACATTTCCCATTTATGAGGCATGTAGCCTCGATCCCCGGGGAATCAAATTTCTTCCTTCTGTTTCTCAGCTCTCTTCTCAAGGTTGATTCTTCCACTTCATCCTCTTTTCTTATTCTTCTGACATGTCAGACCTTCTCCGTCTTGAGGTCTTTTGTAAGGTGGCGCAAGTAGTATCGGCCACCAGATATTGTATTTTATGGCAGAATGTAAAATAGGGTTAGGGTTATGGTTAGAAGAAAATGTGTATAAATAGTAAGTCTGGCCCTTTTCTAAGGGTCAACAAAATTGATGATTTTGCAGTCCATAATAATAGAGAAGTAGTATTTTCAGTTTAGTTACAAAGCTCAATGCTCCTTGGTCTTTAAGTTTAGTAGTTAGATTTAGAGCCGCCATTGTACCATGCACCAATGCTTGCTGGAAGAAATATTAATGAAGAAGGGAGAGTTCTTGCAATGATATTTTTGGAATTCAATCTTCTGAGTTAATGGTATTTTATGTTTTATGTTCTTCATGTCTTCTGTTGTGATATTTTAAGTAGCTTAACGACTTCTTTTCCCTCGCTACTAATGAAATATAAAGTGATGGTTGTGTATTTCTTTGGTATTTCGTGTAGTATATCAGAGAATTATTGATGTATTGAATGTTTAAACATAACTATAGGTAGATGAAATACTTCTAACCCTACGGGATCTTTTTTGATTTATTTTCTAAGTGTAGAATGCTTGGAGAAACCTCACCTTTCTGAATCTCCAGAGAGAACGAGTTGAAGAAACCAGCTATCCCCCTCAAAAATAGTCACATCTCCCCAACCGAGCCTTGCACCATCGAGACCTGACACTCAGATGCTTGGAGGCCCAGGGAATCTAATTTCCCCAGACAACCTTTGCAGGTGAAGTTGGCTAGTACCCCCGGCACCCGGTGACAACTTATGACTGTTGGCAGACCCGGTCACCAATGGCCCATCAACAGAGACTGGCGCTAGAAGGAGGGCTTGAACTCATCCCCTTCTCAGGATTCTAATTTTACATCTTCTGAGGGTTCCCCAAGCCATATTTTTAAGAGTCAAGCCTTTAGTGGGATTGGGTCCTTCTCCCCAGCGAAATTTGAAAGAATCCTTAGGTCAACCCCGTACCCCAGAAGGTTTTTGAACTTGAGCCTCCTGCTTGATAGAAGTGGGCCCTGAAAACCACACCACCCACTATTGTCTGGAGATCTAGCACACCTCAGAATACCCAAACTTCTCAGATAATCCTAGGAACCAACACTCAGATTGTCCAAAATCTGGTTCTCCAAATAGCTACATATTTTGGTAACATCGGGTCCCCTATGAGAACTTTTTTGGGTGCAATCAATGACTTACCCTCGCACTCAGAGAAGATTTGCCCATGATATGAACACCTAGGCTCATGAACCATGAAAGAATACTTATAGGCATACAAGGATGCCATGAACTGACACCAGATCCAACATGAAGATGTTGTGACCTGGATGTTTCCCCTGTCCTTGGGGCAGGGTGAACTGAACTGGTACCTAAACCTTCCCGCCAACTCCATCAACAATTGGTAGGACATGGAGGACACCTTCTTGGCTGCCTTTTACGTACATGTGGACCCAACTTGGTCCCATAGTCAGTTCATCTCCATTACAAAGGAACCCAATGAACCTCTTGCAACATTCAACCATCGGTTCCAGCGCGCCTTGAAGCGGTGCACGGGCCCTTTCATTCCATCCTCAGAAGTAACCATACAGACTTATCTCAATGTGATGGACCCCTTCGTCTCCACTCTCCTCTGGAGAACAACCACCATGGGCGACCGGGACTCTTTGGTGAAAGTTTACAACCTAGCCTTAGAATTATCCCGTGGTCTCAACAAATCCCCGGGCAGGATTGGGCAGAGTACACCTTTTAACATGATCCCTGACGGAACTACATACACTGGGGGGTATAACCCCAATTTGGAAATGGGTGCCCCCATGATGGTAATGAATCCCTCACCACCGCCGATAGACCAGCAGGCCCTGTACGTTTATCCATCACAAGCTCAGGCAATACCGGGTCTGGAATTCTTCCCTTGGAATCAGCCACAGCAGGCACAACAACCTCAGACACAACCACCCAGAGTGCCCTTCTTTCAGTCATCTGTGGCTAGAGGATTGCCGCCCTCGACTCTGAGGAATATTGCTTCCTTCCACAACCATCACATTGTGATGTAAACACTCAGTTGACTGCCGAGGTTGAGTCCCTCCGGCGAATGTTGTCTACCCTGACTATGGACATGGGTCAACTGAAGGCGGAGTCCTACGCACCCCAGAATTCTAACTGCCAATGAGGGAATATCTTCTCCGGCTAATGAAACAACAATGTCAGGGGAAGAAAATTCAACAACGGGCCTTGGCCTAATCAACAACAATGGAATAATAACGCAAACATTGGAGGCCCACCTCTAAACCAAAATGCCAATCAAAGTGGTGCTAGACCATCACATTTCACACCGGTCGCAGACTTCCATCCCATGACCAATTGGTGCAGATTGCACGACACAGGCTCCCACAATGAGGTGAACTGTGCCACGCTGAAAAAGGTCATCATGATCTCCCAGCTCGACAGACAACAATCGCATGATGCCACTCCCCCGGAGCCTCCTGTGCAAGAGTCAACTCACAGTGCATTCACCTTTGAGACCATCTTCTTTGGATCCTCCGGAGAAGGTGAAGAAGAATCTGAATTGCATAGATTCTTTGATGAATCGATCCAGCCCTTTGAAGCTAATGCCTTCACCAACCTGCGGACTCCATACAATACTCAGAGTTAGGCTAGTAAAGGACCAGCTTACACGCCTACACCTCCCACCAGGGACACTCCTCCTTGGGATAATGCAATTGATCAGCCCGCCCCTCTAAAAGGTTCTTTCTCTAACCAAGTGAAAGACCTGGCCGAGAGAAGTCACCAATTCTCAGGAGGAAGATTTGACATTACAAAAGTGTTAGAGAAAACTACCACCTCCATGACCTTGATAGAAGTTTTTCTAAACTATCCCAAGCAAAAGAAGTCTCTTCTGAAGCTCTTGGGAAACCTGAAAGTTGTCAGTCACCCGCCCAAGATTGTCTCTTTTGAGGACGCCAACGCGGTTGTCTTTCGGGGAAACAATGAAGATCCTCCCTTCCTACTAGGCCTGAATATCCAAGGCAAAAACATACACAACTGTCTAGTAGACTCCGGAGCTTCAGGAAACATCATGCCCCTTTCCATATACCAGAAGCTTGGATTCCATCCCACCCCATCTAATGGCGCAGTGATTCAGCTGGATAAAATTGCCATGAAAATGGTGGGAGAATTAAAGAATGTCTGAATACAGCTTATCCAAGACCCCAGGATAGCTAGCATAATCGACGTCCAAGTGGTGGACATCCCAGAGACTTACGGGATGTTATTAAGTCAGAATTGGTCTAAATCCTTGAATGGATACTTTTCGACCGACTTCTTCCACTTATGGCTCCCCTGGGAAGCAGAATCAAACAAGATCTAGGTTGAGAGTGAGCCTCGGATGAAGCAGGCCCTTACCAAATTTGGGAGGGTTAGTGAGGTCTTCTTCTCTGAGACTTCCCCCGGGGTGTACTGACCCTTTGAAATCTTAACATTTGATTTCACCCCCGGGGAGGATCCCATAGTTCTGCAGAGAACTCAGGACCTAGAAGAAAAGTTGAGGGTTGAGATTGACTCTCAAGGTGCCACAGCAACCCCCACTACACTCTTGTCTAGCACTTGGTGCCAAGTACACTATCAAAAATATTCAGAGCTAGAGTGTGAACCTTGCCTTTCAGTCGCTACCCAGCACGTCGACGCCTTTTAGAATAAACAACACATAGTGGATTCCCTGAGAACTAGTGTTCCTATTGGAAGCACTTCTTTGGTGTCGTCTCCCTGGGGATCTCAAATTCAAACCCCTCTAGAGGTAAACCTCACCCATGCACCAACAGTGTAGGAGGAAGCTCCTCCCAGGTCTCCCAAAAGCAACCCAAAGGCTACTCCCGCTCCCCAGCTCCAGAACACAAGTAATGATTTATGGACCCTCAAGTTTGATGGGTCCCGATCCAAACAAGGTTGCGGGGCTGGGGTAGAATTAATCAACCCATGAGGGAAATCCTTCCTCGCATCCTATAGACTGCAGTTCAACTACACCAATAATGTTATAGAGTATGAGGCTTTGGTCCTTGGACTCTTATTTGCATTAAGGAAAGGAATCACCCACCTCCGGGCCCTGGGTGATTCAAAGTTGGTTGTCAAGCAGGTCCAGAGTCAATATACATGTCATGACAAAAGGTTGGCTGCATATCGCAACCGGGCGTGGAGCCTTATTGAATATTTTGATGCCTTTGGCATTGATCTTATTCCCCGATGATAGAATTATGTTTTGGATGCCCTCACTGTGTCCGCCAGCACACTGGAGCCCATGACCGGCTCGCGACTCTGGAGATTTTTAGTTGAGATGATCCACACACTGTCCATCCCAGATAATGTCACCCACTTTCAAGTTTTTGAGGACGATTAGCATATCCTAGCCTTCATGGCCAATGTTGGTGTCTTTAAGGACCAGATAGTGGAGGAACGAGACCATGATGATACTGGACAGGGTGATGAAGACGATAGGATCATGGACCTACCCACTAACACCATCCCCAAGGGGATGGTTGCACTTGAACGAATCTTTGACTCAAACCCTCAGGGCCGGGAAAAGATGTCATCCTCCTCTGAGGGAGGAAAATTCAAAAAAGTAAATATTAGCCAGCTTGGTGAGGAAAAGATGATACACATTGGCACCTCCTGCTCCCCTAAGGAGAAGAAGAAGATTCTCATGATTCTTTGAGAATACATAGACATAATTGCATGGGGATATGAGGATTTGAAAACATATGACACATCCATTATGACTCATACCATCCCCTTGAAACCTGATGCTAAGCCTTTTCGACAAAAAAAATGACCAGTCAACCCACTGATCGAGCCTCTAATTCATCAGGAGGTGGAGAAACTGTTGTTGGCCTGGATAATCTTTCCAATCTGGCATACTACGTGGGTTCTCAATCTGGTCCCTGTAAGGAAGAAGAGCAATGAAATTCGCCTATGTGTGGATTTTTGAAATTTAAATAAGACCTCCAAGAAAGACAATCACCCTCTCCCTTCATTGGATGAGGTGTTGCAAATAGTGAATGGATCCCAAATGATGTCATTCTTGGATGGATACTCTGGGTATAACCAATTCATGGTTAAGTACAAAGACAGAGAGAAAATAACATTCACCACCAAGTGTGAAATGTTTGCATACAGGAGGATGCCCTTTGGCTTAATTAACGTAGGGGCCACATTTCAAAAGGCTATGGACATCGCATTTGAGGGCCTTGTGAATCGGTGCATAATCATCTACATGGATGATTTGACCATCTTTTCCCATGACAGGCGTGACCATTCCGCCCACCTCACCCAGATCTGTGAGAGATGTCGCCGGTGTGGAATATCCCTGAACCCCAAGAAGTGCATATTCGGGGTCACAAAAGGGAATTTTCTTGGGCATATTATCTCCAAGAAGGGCATATCCATTGACCCTGAGAGAGTTGAAGTGCTGCTAAATTTATAGATGCCTGACAGCAAGAAACAGATGCGGTCCTTCTTTAGAAAGATCAACTTTGTCTGACAGTTCATCACTGGATTCACCGAGATAGTCAAACCACTTAATGAAATGATGAAAAAAGATATGAAGATTGAGTGGAGTCCTAAAGCAAAGTTGGCATTCACCCAGATCAAACAAACAATAATGGAGGCACCTGTCTTGGCTAGTCTGGACTACTCCCTTCTGTTTTACATTTACTCCTTTGCTTCGCCACATTCTATCATGGCAGTGTTGACCTAAAAGGTTGAAGGGGAAGAATGACCAATAGCTTTCATGAGCTCTCCCTTCAATAATGCCAAAGTCTATTATTGATCACTGGAAAAGCAGGCCTTTGCTCTTGTGCGCGCTGTGAAGAAATTCTGGCATTATATTCTACAGAGAAAGGTGCATGCTATCATCCCGGGCCAAGCTGTGAAATTTTTGCTGATGTAGAGTGAATTGGGTGAAAGACGGGAGAAATGGATGGCCATCCTCTAGGAATATGACTTGGAAATTCAACCCATGAAGATATTCTGAGGCCAGGGACTAAGTCGAGCAATGGCAGAAGAGACTCCCCGCATAGAATGCCAAACTTACACGGTGGAATCCATCACTCGAGACCTGTGGTATACCGATCTGGTGTACCTACTACTAAACAACAAATGTCTAGAGGGGTTACCTCCCAATAAACACTGCACTCTACGGATGAAAAGCACTCACTTTATGATCAAAAACTCTGCACTTTATCGCAGGAACTACGAGGGAGTGTACCTCTGGTGCATTGACAGAGACCAAGCTGCGAAGATGATTGATGAATTCCACAGACATTTTGGAACTGGGCATGGCTCAGCCGATGCCACCGCCCATCAAATCCTTCGGGTCAGATACTATTGGCCCTGTATATTTAAAGATGTTTACACTCACATTCGAAGATGCCACACTTGCCAAACCGCGGTGCATCGTGAGCGTAACTCAGCTATGCCTTTACAACTAGTCTTTGAGGCTAGGCCCTTCGCCCAATGGGCATTTGGCTTCATCAGGGATATCAACCCCAACTTGTCTACCAACCACTGGTACATCCTAACTACTACTAATTACTGCACCCGGTGGTCAGAAGCTATACCTTGCAAGAATAACATGGCAGATGTGGTTATTAAATTCCTAGAAGAAAAAATTGTCACAAGGTTTGGAATGCCCTTTGCTTTGGTATGTGACAATGGTCTGATGTTTTCTTCAGCACAATTACTTGAGTGGACCTACCATCGAAAGATCACTCTAAAATTTTCCAGCAACTATTACCCCCAGGGGAATGGCGTTGCTGAATCAACAAACAAAAATTAACTTGAAGTGATCAAACACCTGCTAGAATAGAATCCCTAGGATTGGCACCAAAAATTGAAATTTGCCCTTTGGGCAGATCACATTTGAATTAAGGCTGCCTTGGGAACTTCCCCATTCCATCTGGTTTATAGCCAGAACCCAGTATTCCCAATCAACTTACAGATCTTAGTTTTGCAGTTTATGCAAGAATTCAGCAACTAGGATAACATCGTGGAGGCTCAACTCCTAAATCTGGTGTGAATGGAGGAACAGCAAGATGCAACCCTTGAATAGTTTGCGCGTCATCAAGCAGTGGTAAAATGATGGTTTGACCGCAGAGCCCAATACAATACTTTTTAGATTTTAGACTTGGTCCTATTGTGGGACAAGGCCCGGGAAAAGAAAGGCAAGCACACTAAGTTCCAATGACTCTAGCTTAGGCCATACTTAATCTCAGAGATCTGCGGGGCAAATACCTACCACATTAACACCATGACTTGAGAACTCGTACCATTTCCTGTCAATGGACAATTTCTCAAACATTATTTCGAATAAGGTGGGTTTGCCCAAAGTTATATTTTATGTAAAGTTTCCCTCTTGTCAATATTTCTTTCCCGGTGCCTTGTTGGGAGCGACCTTGCCTTGTAAATAGTCTTGTTGGCTGTCCTCTAGGACAGTCCTTTTTTCTTGGTTGTTTTCATTCTTGTTTCTTGTCTTCTTTTCAGGTTCCGGCGTTTTGTTCTCCCTCTTGTAAGGATTGGAATGCTTCGCATAAAATATGGTCTCTAGGATGATGTCTATAGCATGGTGAACTTAAGAATCTATTGTTAGCATAATGGAATCGGTCTGATCTCCAGAGTTATTTTACAAGTTTGATAGTACATTTTAAGCAATCTTCATCGGGTTTAATTCTGAAAGTCTGGCAATCAGTGAAATAAAAATAAGGGACAAGTAATCAGACACATCGAGGGTAGATTAGTCGCACTAAGTTGGTAGACCCAAAGTCTGAACCTTTAAAAGATTCTTTTTGGGTCTAGAGTTTTTATCCCCCATTTAACATATAAAAATAGGTGGAAGGGTGAAAGAAGTACTGCCATTAAAATTAGCTAAGCTTAAGCTTGATGGTGAAAGAAGTACCGCCCTCCCACCAAGAAACATACAAAATAACAAGTGGGACAAAACTTTGACCTCCGGGAGCAACGAGCTAATCTGATGACTTTGGGGTTTGATCTACTTAGTACCACTTCTCTACTTATCCTAGAGGTCATCAGCTTGGTTTTCCTTCCAAAGCACACACTTCACCACTGATGAAAAGATCATGGGTTGAAACGTGTATGGCTTGATTTTCTCAAACATGTTACTCTTTGCGTGTAAGGTACTCTGAGTAATGATTTGTTCTAGTTTTGCTAACCAGAGATTCAGTAGTTCTCAAATGCACTTAGGCATTCATCCCAGATAGTCACCATTTGTTATGCCCTGAATCTCCGTCCCTACATTTTGTGTGCAAAATGTTGGGTCCCCCTTTTTGCTTTCTACTTTTGGCTCTCGCCTTGTCTTTTTCTTTGTTTTCTTTATTTTCCTTCCACGAGGTTTTCTTCCCCATGGTGTTGTTTTGTTTTTTTGGTTTCTCGTGTCTCCGAGACCCAGTCCCAAAGTTGGTCATCCTTTGTTGGGAGTCGGATTCCAGACTCCAGGAATCTTCATCGTGATGTCTTCTTTCCTTAAGGAGGTATCATCGCATGGAATCCCTGGGCCCGGAGTCCAGAGGTCTGTCTGTCCGGAGTTTACGGAAGGAAAGGTAACTTGCTTTTACCGTGGGTATAAATAGAAGTTACCTGCCATTTTTACATTTACCACAATTAAACACTTGAGCGATGTAAGAGTGATTTATAATGATTTAGCAATAATCCAGTGCTAACTATTCCAAGCTGGTTTGAGTATTTACGAGTGGTTTGTGGTGTATGCACCCTAAAATGGTCACCTAGACTTTGGGCCCCATTTATCATTTTATCATTTTATCAAATTTCTGAATCAATGCTTTGGAACATTCTCAATTCAAATCAATTTCCTTGATCAAGTTGTAATTAATTCAATTATTCAATTATTTCAATATTTCCTAAGGTTTGATCATTTTTATCTAATTAAAAGATTTAATCTCTTTTAATTAAATAAAATTCCTCTTATTTAATTAAAAGATTTTATCTCCCTTTTAATTAAATTCCTCTTATTTAATTAAATTCAATTCCTCCCATTTAATTAAATAAAATTCTTCTAATTTATTTAATTGAAAGAAAACCTCTCTTTTAATTAAATAAATAAAAATTCCCACTTAAAGCACTTTATTTGTTGAAAAAGGAAATGAATTAAATTAAAAATTAAATAAAAATCATTTTTTCTTCACATCTTTCTAAGTGGTGGGTTTTTGCCTCTTAATCGTAGCCTTTGATTTTTGCCTCTTAATCTCAATCGTTCACTTTCCTTTAAAAGGAGACCTCTCCTTCTCATTT
>MU223247.1:2903304-2920590 GCA_018584345.1 Thuja plicata
GCCTTCATTTTACATTTTTACACATCCATGACTAGAGAGCTATGGATCGATATTTGAGGCCTCATTCTTGAGCAACCTTGAATGGAATGATTCATAGAAGTGTGACAACATTTATGCACACATGTGGCAGTAAGTGGTGATAAACTGACGGTTGAAGCTGTTGCATAGCATTCACGACTGTTCTCTTTCCTTCCCTTTCTTCGTGGTCAGGTTGGTGCCTTCCTCCCTTTCTATTTTCTTTCTTGCTTTTTGGTTTGTCTATTTTTGTGTTGTCTTGTTTCTATTTTGTGTTGTGTTTCTTTCTGGTTCGCCGCCCATTGGTGGGTCGGCTCTGCCGGAGGGTTGTCTGCCCTCTATGCAGATGTAGTATAGTCTGTAGATGGTGCAGAAAGGTTGTAAATATCTGTACATTGTCTAATTTTTTATGAATAGCCGCTCTGCATGTCGTGTGTATATATGTAAATTTGATGTATATTGTTGTATATCCATCTGGTTTGCATGTATATCCCCTTTGGCTCTGTTGTATATTGGTGTATATTCTATGTATATCTACTTAGTGGTCTGTCAAGCTCACTGTGCTGCATCTATTTCTGGTTTCTAATTCATGAGCTTTCTCTATGCGGAATACTGCCTGGTTGAAACTCAGCTCTCGACCGATTTCAACTAGGTTGTTTTCTCTCTCCTCTGTAAATTAGCCTGACTTACATTTATGTCCCATGCATACATTTAAATTTGTCCAACTAGCCTTCACTTTTTGTGAATTCAGACAGTTGACTCCGTTGTCGTCACCATAACTCCCATTTATTGCTCACCTACATGGCACCCACGTGGATCTGACAGCCCACTTTTTGTGTACACCTCCCAATGGCTACTTCCCTGGGCTTCGGGTCTCTTGCCATCACCTATCCTGTGTCCTTTTACTAAGTGTGGTAAAACCCCTGAACCCGGACGGTTAGTTAAATTTCTAAGTTTACAATATATATATACTTTCCAGAGTTTTTGAACTAAGCTAACTTTTTAGGGGAAGCAAGTGTCATGATGGTAAGATCTCTGAAACCTGGAGTTTTTATTTATTTATCTATGTGTTCTGACGGTCGCCTTACCTTGCAGGTTTCCGAAACAACAAACTTTTAAATATGTCTGAAGCTTCTGCATCTTCACCACCCAGAAGTCCAAAACTTCCTTCTACGACAGTTACCAGAGCAGCAGTTAGATCCAAAATAGAGAGGGCTGTAGAGAAGCTACCCATGAGCCTAAAATACATAAAAGATAGAGTCATCACGGGCTCAAAGATTGAGTCCAAGGTCCAGTTCATCATCGACACCAGCGTCGGGATGTGGCCTGAAATGCTGGCCTTGGTAAAGATCATGTACATTCAGCGAAAGGTCGGAGATCCATTGGCCATTCAAATCGAGAACTCCAGGATTCTCAAGGCAGCTTATTTCCCGTGCTCTATGCAGTCACCGGAGCTTATTCTCACACTTGTAGTGAACTACAAAACATCTGTCCGGGCTGTTATGCTCGCAGCCTCGGAGCCAACAGGGTATCCTACTCCCATGGTGTCCCTCGACCCAGATACCTTCCATAGGGGCTTGGGGATCCCCCAATTTGACAAACTGGCTGTAGTCACCTAGTCGGATGCCTTGACCCAATTCACTCAGTTGGAAGAGGCAGCTCGTATATATATGAACAATCATTGGCTCAAGACCCTGAAGAAGGATCCCAAGAGGATGAAGCTAAAAATCCCCAGGGCCGAATTTAAGGAAAGCATCTGGATGGGGATGATAGCATTATGTCGGGTCTTCGGGCAAGAACATGCCCAGGAGTTCTCCAAGTGGATGTATTACTTTTTGCTGGGTATCAGCACAGGCAAAAAATATTTTGACTGGGCTGCCATAATTTCAAACCATGTGGACTCTCAGATCCTTTAGTTAGCCAAGAAGAAGAAGTTTTATATGACTTCTTATGTTCTCTGGGCCCTAGCACAACAACGGTCCCACACAAATGGGTTACTCACAGAGGGCGTACTCGGGATCGGCCCAGGCTAGAAGGCCCCTTGGGACCATTTCCCACAGATTCAATGGGAGGCCAGCTTCCCCAGTTTTTTCCAGGTAAATGATGCCTTCATTTACTACCACCTGCTTACACCCACCCGGGACATATGATACCGCCTATCCACTGAGGTGATGAATTTGGTCTAGAGTTATGGACATTACTATATACAGTTTCAATAACATACTTACATAAGGGTGATCGGCTTCTCCGAGAAACCCTACTTGTTGCCCAAACATTGTGGGGACAAGATAATTCTCCTAGAGTATTGCAGGCAGATGATGGAGCTGCATTCCTTCTATGCCTTAAAGAAGGTAACAAATATTCCATTCCCAATCACTTATGGGAACTATTCATGCAGTCTGACTTCTGCTAAAGAAGCAGATAATGAGCTCAAATGCTATAACCTGGCAGAATTTTACTTAGCGTGGAAACAGTTTGATCTGCATGGCAAGATTGCAGCGGCACTTCCCCGGGCATTAGAGCCCCATTAATATCACATGGAGGACTTCTGGGAAGATTTTCAAGATGATGTGGAAGTCCGAGGGTAGCATTATGTTAGAATGACCGTAGGAATGATGGAAAGATTAAAGCTCTGGAGATTCCCGAAAGAATTTTCAGACACCGGCTCCACGGTAGATCTCCAGTACAAGGAAAAGGGGATTAATAAATTGGCCCTTCCACCAGTGAATTGGGATGCCTAGGAAGGGCCCACAATTGAAGAATTCACTCACAATATAGTGGAACACAACCACCTCTATTTCAAGAAGGTGTGCCCCGGGAGTGTCCGCTAGGCGGCCCAGCCGATACCAAAGTTAACTCCAGTGGCTGGGAATTCTTCGTAGGGAGTGGATAAAGGAAAAGGGATAGCGACAACTCCAACCTTGCAAGAAGTCCGCATCAAAGAGAAAATAAAACAATCAGTAGCAGCCTCCCAGCAAATGCGAGAGAATCTGATCACACACCTGGCTACTCCGGTACTTATGGCCAGACCAATTCATCCTCCCTCCTCCCCTTCACTAGCAGACTTGATGATTAAGGCAATAGGGGTAGATCCGGTAGAGCAGGTAGCAATAAGGGATGCGGGGCCACCCTTAGTTACTAGGAGAAAGAAGAGGCTTAACCAAAAGCCTAAGGCAGAGCCGGATCTGGAGATGCCCCAGATCCCACAAGTTGAGATCCTTTCTTCCGACTCCTCGGAACTAGAGAGGAAACCAGAGCCTGTCGATGTCCCTGCCAATCCTCCCCCACAAGATGAGTTTGATGATTTTTTTTGCAACCGATGAGTTTTGGAATTTGCAAAGGGACATCGAGCAAATAGAGGCTGAAGTCCCAGCGCAAGAAGAGGCTCTAGAACAAGAACCTACACAGGAACAGGAAGAGAAGATGGAAGAAGAGAAGGAAATAGAGTAGGAGATCACCTCCAAGGTCCCAGAGATACACAATACGGGAGTGGACCAACAGAAGCTGAGTGAACAAATGACATACATTGAGGGAACTGGACCTACAGGAGCAACCATAACCTCAGCCACCGCGTTCCAAGTGCCACTTCCCAGAGAAACCTTTGGGCAGGTAATAACTGTGGCTCAAATGTTAAATCTTGGCCCGATACCTCCCCCATTGCCAAAGGACACACCAATGGAAGAAGAAATCCCAGCGACAGATGTCGAGGAACAAGAAGAGCGACAAGAGGAAGAAACCCCCAGGACAGCCAATAAGGGCCCAGATGAAATAGAAGAGGCAGAGGATAAGGCAAAAGAAATAAATGCCGCTGGGGAAAATGTTGTTGACAAAGCCCAAGATGAAGAGAAGGAGCTGGGTGAGACTCACACCACTAAGGAGCAGCACCAGCAAGATACCGGGGAAGAATCTAAAGAATAGACTTTGGAAAATAAGCCACCCCTGCTGCCTCAGTGGTTGGTCAAAAGAAAGAAAAGAAAGGCTCCATCCACCCCCAGAGCTCATCTCTCCCTGGCTGAGATAATGGCTCAGGTCCAGAATCCACCAAAGGCAAAGAAATCCCAGACGGTTCATACTCTGCGAACTGGGCTGGGCGGAGAAACAGTTGCGGTTGTAGCAACATGTCCCCCAGACGCAGATGAAGCAACCGCCAAAGCTAGAGATTATGATATCATGGAGATATCCCTGGGAAAAAGAGGGAAAGCGGGCAAAGTGAACCTGTTGAAAGAGGCGACCAGAGCTGTGGAGGCCTAATATGAAAAGGAGGCCCAAAGGCTCAAAGCAGAAAAGGAGAAGACAACAAACCTTATGGGATTGCTAACTGAGCTGGCCCAACCTATTAGTGTCATTCCTCCGGAGGCCTCCACATCTGATGTGTAATTACCACAGAGTGACATAGACTCCCTGTGAGCAATGAAGAAGGCCCAAGTGGTCGATGAGTCAGTCGCTCTGCAGATAGGAAACACCCGGCGCTTCCTGGTATCCACCCTCCCAAATTTGTATGCGGCTTGACATGTTTCGCATCAGGAAAAAAATATTATCAACATATGGGAGGGTGATATAGAAAATTATGAAGCATGGAAAGTAGAACTTGAAGAAATCCTTGGTCTTAGGGAGGAAATGGTTTCTGAGTCCAGGATTCTGGGAGAAGAATCATTCAATTTTGTGAGGACCCAACACTCTAGACTTGACCTCACATTGGAGGTGCTCAAGCAACTGGTAGGGACTCTACATGATAAAATCAACACAGTCAAATATTCTTCGAATATGTATAAGGCTTTTGTCACGAAGGTCTCCAGAGCTGACCCGTTCAACACTGACACATGCACATCGGAGGAATACATTTTGGGGAAGTTCAATGAATTAATGGAGTCAAGATATCAATCCCTGGAGGGAGTGGATGGAACTCAAATGGCAAGGCTGACTCGCGTGATCCTTAGTGGTCATGATGCAACAAAAATGGTCGATGAATTCAAGAAGAATATTCCGGAGCTAGGGGAACAGATCGAGGTGGCTAAGTATTGGCAGGCTGGCCTCAAAGAGATTAATGAGGATGGAATCTCCTGCCTCCTCCAGACCTTCAATGATAACAAGCAATAATAAAGGTTCTCTGAGGGTCAGAGAAAACCCAAACATTTGCTATTCTTTATTCTTTCAGAACGTAAGTTCCTGGATCCCGGAGTCCCAGATCCTACATTTTTGTATTCTTTCGGTGATATGTGTCCCGATCCCCGAGGCCGACTGGTCACTTTCAAGCAGTTAATAAAGGTTGTCGAAGGTTGTCAGAGGGTAGTTGGCTACATCAAGGCATGTCAGATCGATAGTTGGTCTTCTGACAGATAGTCTTCTCGAGGTGCCACTTTAGATATACACCTGACACATTGGAGACAGGGCATCGCATTTCCCATTTATGAGGCATGTAGCCTTGATCCTTGGGGAATCAAATTTCTTCCTTCTCTTTCTCGGCTCTCTTCTCGAGGCCGATTCTTCCACTCCATCCTCTTGTCTTATTCTTCTGCCATGTCAGACCTTCTCTGTCTCGAGGTCTTTTGTAAGTTGGCACAGGTAGTATCAACCATCGGATATTGTATTTTATGGCAGAATGTAAAATAGGGTTAGGGTTAGGGTTAGGGTTAGGGTTAGAAGAAAATGTGTATAAATAGTAAGTTCAGACCTTTTCTAAGGGTCGGTGAAATTGATGATTTTGCAGTCCATAGTAATAGAGAAGCAGTATTTTCAGTTCAGTTACAGAGCTCAATGCTCCTTGGTCTTTAAGTTCAGTAGTTGGATGCTCCCTTGGAGCCGCTATTATACCACGCACTAGTGCTTGCTAGAAGAAATATTAATGAAGAAGGGAGAGTTCTTACAATGATGTTTTTGGCATTCAATCTTCTGAGTTAATGGTATTTTACGTTTTATGTTCTTCATGTCTTCTGCTCTGATATTTTAAGTAGCTTAACGACCTCTTTTCCCTCGCTACTAATGAAATATGAACTGATGGTTGTGCATTTCTTCGGTATTTAGTGTAGTATATCAGAGCATTATTGATGTATTGAATGTTTAAACATAACTATAGGTAGATGAAATACTTCTAACCCTTCGGGATCTTTTTCAATTTATTTGCTAAGTGTAGAATGCTTGGAGAAACCTCACCTTCCTGAATCCCCAGAGAGAACAAGTTGAAGAAACCAGCTATCCCCCTCAAAAATAGTCACATCTCCCCAACCGAGCCCCACACTGTCGAGACCTGACACTCAAGTGCTTGGAGGCCCGGGGAATCTCATTTCCCTGGATAACCTTTGCAGGCAAAGTTGGCCGGTACCCCCGGTACCCGGTGATAACTTATGACTGTTAGCAGACCCGGTCACCAAAGTCCCGTCAACAAGATCTAGTTATAATTAGAATAGAGATCTGAATCAACAAAGACAGTTGCTTACACATACATGTCAATTCATTGTTACTTTCTAACAACCGTAGCAGTGATCTCAAATCTCTTAACAGAGTAGACTTAACAATCTTTTTGTAAATCCTCTCACAAGGTAGCATTTCTATGTTGAAGTTCTAAAGACCTCTAACAAGGCCACTCCTCATAGGGTGATTTAAATCCTCTAATAGGGTCACACCTAACAGTGTGTTTTTGTAACCTTTAACAGTGTTGGCTCCTAACAGGGCTCACTTCAGAAGAGTGAAAAACAGTATCTAGTTACATTGGTGGTTTTTCCCATATTGGGTTTCCACGTTAAATCTCGATGTCACCTGTGTATATGTTATTTGTTTCATGCTTTATGTTTTTGCACTTAATCACTAAAGTATAATTGCATTGCATATCATAAAGATTTCTTTAACACCCGAGCTACAGAAGAATATCTTAATTGACCGAGTAACAATGTTATATTGTTTAAGACATCTAAGGGACAAGGGATTTGTTTTGGAGTAACTAATTCACCCCTCCCCTCTTAGTTACTTATCCCATTTCTAAAATCCTCAATATGAATCCAACTTAGCACATTTGGAATTCACATTATACTCCCTTAAAATCATCGCAATCTTTCATTTATCATATATCACTATTACTCCATCTTCACATGTCTTCATCATATTGTAACTTACTGTGATCAACACCAAAACATAAGTTAGCTAAAGGTTGTATACATCCCAAAATAGTTTCTCTCTAAGCTCGTATGCCTTCATTCACCATACACTGTGCTTGTTGACCAAAAATGTACTGCTATACTCTATAATTCTGCTTTTTGGACTTAGTCATTTAGCAAGCTGTAACTTTTAAATTGTGTTTTACACCAAGAAACCATACATACCAAATGTATTTCCATAAATGACAACCCTGAAGTGTTCCAGAACATTCCTGAATGAACCACTTGCCAATAATCTCTCCCTTTTGCATTGATGGAAACACTTAGTGAAAAATGGCTAAGTGTCAATACCAAAATGAATATACATTATCCTTCTTTATCTCCTCTACATATTTGCTTCTTCTTTGTACATTTTTCATATCTTCTCTTCTGCCCCTTTGACATCAATGGAAAAGGTATACAAAAATGTAGAAAATCAAAATTTCTTACCAAAAAATTTTATACCATCTTTAGCACATCTTCGAAGGAGATTTCCAAGATCTTCCACTTCCTCTGACCAAGTTTTTACCAGTATTTGACTCACATGAATCAGTCCATTCAGTGCAAAAGAGGATGTCTATGTTGCCTTTAACTTGGTAGGCATGTTCCTAGTGAGAGATTGCTTTGTTTTCTCCATGTCTGAAATGTGAATCTCAAGAATTGATAGCTTAGGAGTAATTAAACTCTTCAGCATACATAATCTTCCCACAACTCTCCCTTTCTCTGTATAAAAAACACTCAACTTGTCCAATATCCTAAACACTTCTCTGTCTAACTCCAATATGGTATGTGAGAAGGTCTCACAAGTGTTCATCAACTTATCTAGAGTCTGTCTGTCTTTTTCTATTATATCCTCAATGTTCTTAATGTGTCTAATAGGATTTATATAGTAACTGTATAAGTTTCTACCATGCGGCGCACAAATCTTTGCTTCAGATATGGTTTTTCTTAGCATGCCTAAGTCCCAAGAAATAGACTTGCATACTTCCTCCAATTTCTTTACAATGTACTCCTTCTCTTCCTGCTCTTCAACAATCTTCTCTAAGGACTCATAATGACTGTCAAAGTCATCTAATACCTTGTTTAAATTCTTTGCATTTTCCTTTGATTGGAAAGCAAGAGGTATAGGTAGGAGTTTGTTGACAGTATCAACTGTTCTTTCCATTACCTTTGACTTCTTCTCACCTTTCTACTCAGATCTCTCCTTCACTTTTGCAAATGCGATGAAAGATAGCTTCATCAACTCATCCTCATCCATACTCTCAACATCAGTGTTCATAGTTCTATCTCCACTTTCCAACAATAAAGATGAAGAAACATATTCATGAATTTCTTGTTTCACTTCAACTTTATCTACTTCTTCCTTCGCTATTTCAGCTTCACTCACTTTCTACTCTTCTTTCCCTACCTTCGTTAGATCAATGCTTCCTCCATCAATGTCATTATTTTTCTCAAAAGGATCACTAACATCCTGCAAAGTGTCCAAAGACACAGGCACACCAGAAAAAAAAGAAGTCTGGTTGCTTCACGGTACTGATGAATTGGCTATTGTCTTCATCCTTTGATGTAACAAGGTTAACATCATCTATCCTTGATGAATCACCTTTTAGAATTTTAGGCTTAGTAGCCTTGGAAGGTGAGGACTTCTCAGGTTCAGTTCCCATCAAAACCTTATTAACTGCCTTTTGTGTTTCCTTAATAACTCCCTCATACTTTCTCCCCATTATCTTCACCAATCTTGACTTGGTTCTCAACAAAGATTTCAAAGCATTTAATATATTTTCCATTTCCTTGACTGAAACAACAGGTAGCATATCTTCAACTTCTCGTACTCTGATTTCTTCATCTTCTATTTGAGCTAATTTTTTTCCTTATTTCTAATTTCTCATAAAAAAATTCAGGTATACTGCCTTCAATTTCTAACAAGTTCTTATTAAGAGAAAGTAAATGATTTATTACCGTGTCTTCAATCAAAAGTTTATTAGATGCCTCATAACTCTCATAGTATCTAATCAATGAGATAAAATTTCCCTGCTTAATTATTCTCTTCTCCAGTATCTTTATGTTAGGCTTCCAAAGTTGTTTCACATCAGTGCTCTTCTCTTCAACTTTCTTCTCTTCAATTTTATTCACTTCTCCCTTATTATTTTCAATTTCTATCCTTTGTTTCTTTGGTGGAGATCCCTATGTTGGTGGACCTTGTGTTCCTTCTAGGAAATTCTTTGGGCTTTACTTCCTGTGATGTTTTCTTTGGTGGTGTAGGTGTGATTTTTGGTACATCAATCATAGTAGGAGGTGGAATGATATCCTTCTCAACATCTAGAGGTGGAAGGGATACAGGAGTAGTGCTCCCTAATCCATGAGCTCTTTTTGTCATCTTCTTTCTTACCTCTTTCATCTCCTCCTTTGTTATACCAGCCTTGGTTGCTAGATCATCTACCACATTTCTACTTTTCTCTTTCTTGTAGATCAAGTCTTTTCTTCCCTTATCTTCGCAGACTTCTCTTCATACGTGCCCCATCTTTCTTCAGATGGATCAATTTATGAGGATAGAATGTGTTCTACTTGCATGGTCAAGACCTTATAACTAACTTAATATCCCAGAGGATAATACCACTTCATCCTAGGTTGCACTTCCTCAAAGCAAATACAATCAGTTTCAACCATGAAACAGATTGTATCCTTGTATTTTTCTACCAATGCCTCGGGGATCTTCATTCTTTCCTTCATCTGTCTTTGCAATATTTTGATCATCCAAAATAATTCACCATCAACCCATGTATTGTTATGTCTTCTATAGCTCTATGTGATCTGAATTCCAGTGGGTTCGTTGTCCTTCCAAGCTCTAGGGTGCATACCATGAAAACTATGAACAATATGAATATACATGTGTATTGATATAGACCCAAACCTAAATGCCTTTGACTTATCCTTTTTGATTTGCCTCACATTCTCTGAAAATTATTGTGCAAGTACTTTGCAAAGGTTATGATTAACATTTTCTTTCACCATTCTATATGCCATCACAATTACTCCTACTGATACTAAGTTAGGTCGATTGTTGTAATGTAGTTTATAACCTATAATCATTGAAATCAATCTAACATCTTGTTGAAATATGTCATTAACAACCATCTCTCTCTTATCCCATTATGAATGTGTGAGGTTTTCCACCTATTTCTTTGTGTTCTTCTCTGCGACAGGGACAACACCAACATTATCCAAACCTATTATAGCATGAATTAAGCCACTGCAAATCTTTACTAACTAATCTCCAAGCCAAAGGAATTGGTCATGAACTCTTCTCAGAATGATCTTAATCCATTCCTCTTCTTCAAATTTGTAAAGTTCAGTCATCCACATTATACTAAGGCTCTCCACATGTGTGAATTTGGCTTTCATCTTACCATCAGCTCTAATCATATCCTTCATCTCTTTATAGATCTCAAAATCTCCCAGAGACTCATAATTACAATGAATATAAGCCCTAATGTCTTCGATATGTAGAACATCATAGGGTGTTTGAGAAAATGCACCTTTGGGATCATCTTCAGTTGATTTGAATAGATGTTTCTTGAATTTATACATAGGCCTTTCGGTGACATCAAAAATCAATGGAGTATCCATAACCAAAGCTTCACAAATGATCTAAATACCTTTTATCTATTGATTTCGTGAATTCCTGCTTCGATCAAACGCTCAACAAACTTGCTTCCATATTTTTCTTAGCTCAAATGCTATTTTCCTTGGGCTCTGTTCTTTGAATGATGTTTAGAAAAGGTATTTCAATTGACCTTATACTTTTTTGTGTAAAGAAATGACACAATTCCCAATAAACACATTTCTGCACATAATCTAGTCGATTAACAATATGGAAATCACAATATAGAGATTGTAAAACCATGCGATCACATATATATGTTCCATAATGTTTCCACATACTCTCTCTAAGCTTCCAAGAGCTTACTCCTCAAAACTAGGGGCTGGATAGATTTATGATGTTTTCTTCCAATGCTCCCCCTAAGCCCATGATTGGCCATCTAGGTTGATGTGGCAATGTTTGCATCAGGAAAAGATTAAGTAGCATATGTTGACTCTCCCTGAAACATTTCCTCACTTGATTCCTTTACTTTCCATACCTTACCACTATTTACATCTTGTGTTTTTCTGAAGTTACTGTTAAATTCTTCTGCAATACTCTTCACATCATTAGTACTCTTCTTTGTATCAATAGGTGGAGGACCACTTCTATTCTCAGTTCTATTATATCTGCAAAAAAAATTCTATGTGTCCTAGATTATGACATTTGTAAAATGTAGGAGGTGGTCTGTTGATCTGATTAATCTGCAACTTACAATACTTTGCAATGTGTCCAAAGTTATTGCACTTGTAACATGTGATCTTAGCTGCTATTCCTTCTTTATTGTAGTATTTCTTGATTCTTGATTGATCACGCTTCCTCCATTCTACCTTCTTGTATCCAAATGTATTACAATTAAAACAATATCCTAAAAAGGGTTTGTAAGGAGATTTACCTTTGGATTCTCTCCTCATGTGTCCAATCTTGTTGCATCCAAAAAATCTACCTCTGAAAGGTCTAATCTATTCTTTAGGTTCTTCAAGAGTAGGTGTTTCTCCACCAGTCTTTACTTCTGATTTATCTTCCTGAGTCTTTGAACATTCAACTTAATTGAATCCAACTCTAGTCATATCTCCTTTAGGTTTATGCCTATCTCTTTGCTCATTAATCTTATCACTGCTTGAATGAATTTTTTAATATTTTTCTTTGCCTCAACAAGTTCTCCCTTAATGATCTGATTATATTTCTCTAATTCCATATATTTGTTCTTGTAGTGATCAATTTTGGTCTTCATTTGTCCCATTTGAATATTTGCACCTTTAAAGGTTTCTTCAATTTTGTTTCTATCATCCTTTACCTATTTGATCTCTTTAGCCATCTGAAGGGAAGTAGTTTCATGATCAAGCTTCAAAGTATCTTTCTCTTGTTCAAGCTATTTTATCTAATCTAAAGTATCATTGTCTGAATCCTCTTTTATCTTATCCATAAGATCTTGTCTCTGTCTCCTAGATAGTTCAAGTTATTCTTTCAGTTTCTTGATGAAACCCTCAACTCTTCTCAATTTTAATCTTAAGTCACCATTCTCTGCTTTAGCCTTATCAAGGTCTTCAAGTGCTACTTCAAATTTTTCTTACAAACTTTTAGAATTCATCTTGATCTCCCTTAAGTTGGTAGACTTTCTCTCCAAGGGCCAATAGCTCTGATACCAAATATTAGGATTACGTAATCCTGAGGGGGGGGGTGAATCAATATTATGACACTTTAAACATGAATTTAGTAAATTCCAACTTAACCAGATAACTATTGAAATGAAAAGAACGTAAACATAAAACACTTGACTCGTAACACCATGAATTTGTTGTCAAGGAAACCCTGGCCAAGGGAAAACCCTGGTGGGGATGGTACCCACAAATATGTACTAGAAAAGTATTATGTCCCTGTTAGGAGACCTAGCCCTATTAGGAGATGATTAAATTACATTAGCACATTTCCTTTTTAGAGGAATACAAAACCCTATTAAAGGTATACTAAGCTCATTGCTCATATAATCAGAAATATGATTCTGTTACAATGATTTCTCAATAGTGAACAATACAAGCATCTATCATGCTTAGGTAGTTCCAATTGTAGCTTGCATCACCATATTTTTGATTCTGACATCATAATTTTTTCATTTGTTCGCAACCATACATTCCATTATTCCATTACATACTTCTTTTACACTTTGCAAAAAACTCTTTCTATATATATCATTATATGTCCAGTCGATTTCCAATACATCACAAAATAGAGTTAACACTTATACAATAAGTAAATACCAAGCTGACGATCATATACTATAAAAACATAGGTAATACTAAATCTGAATCCAACTTAGCATGTTTGGACTCCACATTATACTCCCTTAATCATTGCAATCTTTTGTCTGTCTTGTATCACTGTTACTTTGTTTTCGCATGTCTTCATCATACTGTAACTTACTGTGATCAACACCAAAACATAACCAACCTTAGCTGAAGGTCATATACATCCAAAAATAGATTCTCCTATGCTTGCATGCCTTCATTCACCATACACTGTGCTTGCTAACCAAAACTGTACCGCTATACTCTATAATTTTTCTTTTTGGACTTAGTCATTTAGCAAGTTGTAACTCTAAAACCATGTTTCACCAAGCGACCATCCATACCAGATGTGTTTCCATAAATGAAAACCCTAAAGTGTTCTAGAACATTCCTGAACGAACCACTCACCAACAAGTTCTTCACTCTACAATGGAGCTTCTACTAACTGATCTGCTATGACTTGCCCTTTAATAGCCCTTCGGTCTACATATTCAATATCGAATTCACTTAGGACCATGACCCATTTAGCCAACCTTAATGTTAGTATTGTTTTACTGAGAAGATATTTGAGAGGATCTATTTTAGCAATGAGCTTTATCTTATGTGTTAACATAAAGTGTCATAATTTTTAGGAAGCAAAAACTACCGCTAGGCATGCCCTTTCTATAAATGTATAATTGAGCTCATATATTACCAAGGTTCTACTAATATAGTATATTTTTTTTTCTTTTCCATTTTCATCTTCTTGTCCTAGAAAAACTCCCAATGATCTTTTTGTGGCTAAAATATATAGTAGTAAAGGCTTTCCCAGGATTGGTGGCATCGAAATTGGTGGATTCATTAGACATTTCTTCAAAAGTGCAAAAGTCTCTTCACATTGATTATCCCATTTGAATAATATGTCTTTGTGTAATAATTTAGTAAAAAAGTGACATTTTACTGCAAATTGTGAGATAAATCTCCTTATTGATTGTATCCTTCCTTGTAAAGATCTCAATTGGCTAATGTTTCTATGTGCCCCCATCTCCATAATAGATTTGACTTTTGTGGGGTCAACCTCTATACCTCTTGCAGAGACAATATAACCAAGTAACTTTCTTGATTGGACTCTAAAAGTACATTTTTTAGGTTTTAATCTTACTTTGAACTTCTCCAATCTTGTGAAATGTTTCTCTCAAATAGGCAAGTGTTCAAGTCTGGTATGTGACTTTGCTAGGATATCATCTACATAGTCCTCCATGAAAGTATGCATCATATCATGGAATATTGTTGTCTTGGCTCTTTGGTATGTTGCTCTAGAAATTTTGAGTCCAAAAGGCATTACATTCCAATAGAATGTTCCCCAAGCACATGTAAATGCAATTTTATCCTGATCTTTTGAAGCTATCTTCATCTGATTATAGCCACTAAAGTCATCCATAAGTGAAAACATTGAGTTACCTACTGTTAGATCTATTATTGTCTTAATACTTCGTAAAGGGAATTAATCTATAGGGAATACTTTGTTTAGATCCCTAAAATCTATGCACTCTGATTCTTTTATATGGTTTTGATACTGGAACTATATTTGAGATCCATTCTACATAAGCAATGACTATAATAAAACCATATTATAAAAATTTCTTCAACTCTTCTTTGACCAATAGAGCTATATGAGGATGAATTTTCCTCAAATTTTGCTTAACTGGTTTAACCCCTAGTGTAATATTTAAATGATTTAATGTTTATGGTCCCTCATCTACTCAAGATTAAAAAAAATTATGGGATTGTTTAACATATCATATTCAGAATCTTACAGATCAGAAGGTTATTCTAGGAGGTGACTTCAACGCTATATTGGATTTGTCAGAAAAAATAGGGGGTATATGTCCACCTCAAAGAACCATTCAGGACTTCTCTTCTCTGCTATTAGATAATAGTTTGATGGATGTAGTGCCATCCACTGGTACATTTACCTGGACAAATAAGCGAGCAAATTTTTCTCAAATAGCTAGCCGCTTAGACAGATTTTTAGTATCACAAGATTGGAAGCTCATAAATGTCCAATTCCACTCGGACATCCTTCCCCTACCAGGATCTGATCATTTTCCTATATTACTGAGCTTAGACAATGCAAGAGTCCTGTTTGCTCACAAACCATCATTCAAATTTGAAAGAATGTGGTTGAGACACCCACACTTTTTGCCCCTTATAAAACAATGGTGGGTTAGTTCTCCTAATGTGGTGGGGACTAAAATGCACCAGTTGGCAATGAAATTGAAATATGTTAAAAGTTGTATTAAAAGGTGGAATGAAGTAGTGTTTAAAAATATTTTTCCACAAAAATATTTGGTTAAAGAACAATTATCACAAATACATGAGCATACCATTCAGCATGGAATGGACAATGGTTCTTACAACAAATAGAAAATTATTCAACAGGAATGGGAAGAATTGTGTTCTAGGGAGGAAGAGTACTGGAGACAAAAAACCCTTGAACTATGGCTTAGAGAAGGAGACAAAAATACTAAATTTTTCCATGCCTCGGCAAAACAAAAAAAGGCAAATAGTACAATCTTCTCTATAAATGAAATGTCTTCGGGTAAGACATTAACAAATGCATTGGAAATCCAACAAGAAGGTGTAAACTTCTTCAAAAACCTGCTTGCTCCAGTTCAAGCTAACTATCCATCTCAAGACCAAATTGATGAAATCCTGGATGCTATCCCAAGACTAGTTACACACCAAGATAACCTCAATCTCATAGCGCCCTTTACTATTAATGAAATCAAACATGTAGTGTTTTCATTACCATCAAATAAAGCCCTAGGGCCGGATGGCTTTACTCCTCTCTTTTTCCAATCTTGCTGGGATGTGGTTGGGGGGGAGCTGTTGGCAGCAATGGAAGAGTCGAGGAAAATTAAGTCAATGTTAAAATATTTCAATACTACCAATATTGCCATCATACCAAAGGTGAAAGACCCAAAAATGTTTGCAGATTTCAGACCAATCTCGCTTTGTAATACAGTTTATAAAATCATCACTAAAGCAATATATATGAGGATTCAGTATCTCATTCCTTCAATTATCTCCCAAGAACAGGGAGGTTTTGTCCTAGGTCAGGAAACCATGGAAGGAGCATTAGTAGCTCATGAGGCTTTACATTCTATTTAGGAGGCTCAAACATCAAATTTCCTTGTTAAGTTGGATATGATGAAAGCATATGATAAAGTTAATTGGGAGTTCCTTTTTCTAGTCCTCCTCAAATTTGGTTTCTCACAGCAGTGGTGTAAATGGATACGAGCTTGTATCTCAGGGCCCTGCTTTTCAGTGATCATAAATGGGAGCCCGGCTGGTTTTTTTACTTCCACCCAGGGTATCAGACAGGGAGATCCAATATCTCCATTTCTTTTCATTCTTATGGCAGAGGCATTAAGTAGAACAATCAAGCATCAACATTCACTGGGTCTTTGGGGTGGAGTAAAAATTGGGGATACCAATATTTCAATTACTCATTCACTGTTTGCAGACGACACATTGCTCTTCAGAAAATCTGATGTAAGGGAAGCAAAAAGAATAAAATATGTCTTGGACCTTTATTCAGCTGTATCTAGACAACAAATTAATGCTCAAAAGTTGCAAATTTTTCTTTTCAACACTAGTCAACTCATTTCTACCAAAATTATTCAAGTATTAGACTTTGTTGTTGACATCTTGCCTTCTACTTATCTTGGTATTCCTCTCTTTGTTGGCATAAACAAAACTTCTTATTGGTCTTCAGTTATCGAAAGAATTAAGAATAGAACTTTGGCATGGAAAGCTAGGTGGCTTTCTTTATCAAGTCGAATACTGCTTGTGAAATCAGTACTCTCAGCAATTCCAAATTACTACTTAGCTATTTTAAAAGCTCCGTCATCAGTAATACAACAAATTCAAAAGTTGATCAAAAGCTTCCTTTGGACAGCAAATATGAATGGGGAGAAAAAACTTCCCCTAATCTCACTAAAAGATATGGCAAAAGGTTCAAAAGTTGGAGGGGCAGGAGTACATGATCTTACAATCCGCAATAAGGCATTTTGAGGAAAACTAGTCTGGCAGATGCTCACAAAGCCGTACAATAAATGGTGTCAGATTATGCAACGTAAATACCTGGATAATGAAAATCCATCCAGAATCCTTACCATTGCAGACCCTCCTAAAGGTTCAGTGATTTGGGACTTCATGATGTCATCAAGACAAA
>MU223248.1:0-14088 GCA_018584345.1 Thuja plicata
ACGAAGAGGGACCTTATCTAGTCCTTAGCAATTAGGCTTTTCTTGTCTCTGAATCAGAAGTAAAGGCACAAGATTCAAATAGACAGTTCAAGCATTGTGATTCATACAAGAAAAATCCCTAACAGATAGATTCCTTCAATAAAGTGACAAGATCACTTTCTTCTTCTTCAGTCATAGATGCTACTATGTATGTGATGGCATGATTCTCTTTGGTACCCACATTGACAGGTTTTGCTTCCTCAATGAGAATCGATGACTGTTCAGGCCTATAATCATGGATTAGAGGAAGAGGAGAATCTTCATCCTCTAGTACCTTAGAGAGGTTTTCACCAGGGGATAAGCCCTTTGTTTTTACTATTTTATGATTAGATAGCGTCCCAGAGGGGTTTTCGCTAGGGGATCAATTTTTCTCTTTTGTATTTTTATTTTTTGTTTCATTTTTGCGGCTGAAGTTCTCCTCTTCCCCAAAGTATGCCTTTGGGTCTAGTTTGTAGAATTATGCTAAGTCTTTCCCCCAGTCACTGCTTTGCTCAATTTCTCCCATAAAGCTTAGGAGCACATCCTCACATTGGAACTCATCAACGTGCATGACACTTGGTTGGTCCTAGTCTTTGGGCTCAGGATGGCGAAGGGAAAGGTCAATGAAGAGGATGGAAAGCTGTTGTAGGATATAATTACCCAGGAAGGTTTCATTGTCAAAAACATCATCATAGGCTCTTACAACTTTCTCTTCTGGGATATCTTTGATGTCAGCGATTTCACACAGGGACGGACAAGAGGCAAAGATGTTTTTGTTGCTGCCCCCATTTGTGTCAGAGCCCATGCCAAGGCCCAGGTGATTTTCTAGTCAGGTAGGTATAATAGGATCTTTCATACCTTGCTCGTCATAACCAAGGCCACCTCCTTGGTAGTTCCATTTTTCTATCACCAGTTTGTGAGTTGCTGGGTACTTATCTTTGAAGTAATTGAGGCGACTTGTGTCCTTGGGTGATGGATCTTTATAGAGCCATTGGTTGATGTTTGGTGTCATTTCCTGGCCAGTCAAAGTACCTTTTGAGATAAAAGTGGTAGGACCAAATTGTAGTGTCTTGGTTGTCTCTAATTCTATCTTGCTTAGATTAAGTCGGCGACCTTAAGTGTGAGGATCAATTGACAGTGCTCCAACTATGAATGCATCAAATAAACTGTACTCACCACAACCTTTGTTGTTGATCTTGACCGTGGATAAGGTGGAAGAGAGGATTATTTCTGGGTCTGAATGGGTTCGAGATGAATTGGCGACAGAAGTACCAATATCGATCCTAGGATAGTGATTGGAATGTAGAAAGGATGTTTCCAACGCATTGCAGTATGTGAAGGGCTTGGGATCTATACGAATGGTGATCTCAGTTCTATTATATGGGAATTTGATGCACTGATGGTAGGTGGAGGGGACGGCTTGCATAGAATGAATCCATGGGTGTCCAAGGAGGATGTTGAAGGGAAGGTCGAGATCAACAACATGACATAATGTATCGTAGATTATTGGGCCCACTTGAATGGGCAATGATATGGTGCCTTCAAAAGTACACTCCAGATTGTCATATGCCTTTATTGTGATGACATCATTTGTTATATCAGCTTCAGTGGAACCCAAATATTTTATGAATTTTAGAGTACACAAGGTTAGGGCCGAAAAATTATCTATCATGACCCATTTGATGGAAAAATATTTAACCATGACAACAATACAGAGTGGGAGATTATGATTGGGTTCTTCTGAGGGCACATCTATTGGTTTAAAGGAGACCCCACAAGATGCAGATAGGTGTCTGACAAGGTTTTGGAATTCAGTGAGGTTGATGTCGTCGGGAACATGGGATTCTTGTAAGGCTTTATTGAGGATCTCTTGATAAGTGGGTGATGTGCGGAGAAAATCTAGGATGGAAATTTGGGCTGGACTGTTCCCTAGGTGTTCCAAAATTTTGTATTGGATCGTAGCAGATGGGGCAGGACCAACACCTGTGATTGTTATCCTACCTCTATGAGTGGTGATGGCACATTGGTTATTAGCACCCTTGACATGGATGACATTGACAGAGGACTGGACTTGGGATATGTAGCCGATGAGATTATCTTAATTGATATAGGCATTGGTATAATCTTTTTTTTCAGCATTTTCTGCTTGTTTTCCCTTCCCCTGATCAGAGGACTGGGTAGGATTGCCTGGGCCTAGGACTGTACCTAAAGTGTGTTTAGGGAATGCATTTTGATAAATTTTAAGGCCTGCATTTGGTGATGATTGGGTAGGAGAGTCTACTTCAATCTCCTTGTGGTCAATGAGATCTTGAATATAGTGTTTCAACTTCATGCACTTGAGGGTGGTGTGTCCCTTAACATGGTGGTATTCACAATACTCCTTATCTTTATACCAAGATGGCTTAGGAGTTGAGTCATCAAATGGTTGTGTTTTGGGATATACGACTTGGTTAGCTTGGACCAACTTGTGGAAGATGATATCTATGGGTTCACCCAAAGGGGTAAATGTGCATTATGGCACATTCGAAGTGCAAGGTCTTTGTTTTCCATGCAAGACTGATATAGTATTTGTTTGATTCATAGGACCTTGATAGTTGTATTGATATGATGTCCCCGGAGGGGGATATATATTCATGCCTTGAGGGTGCATACTTTGCTGGTAAGTCAGTTGGGAATACATGAGATTGGGCTATTGATACATGGGAGGAGGTTGAGGGTACATTGGCGGTGCTTGCTGATAAGTCTAGGTAGGTGCATTAGGACTAGCTACCATAACCTGAACGTGTTTGGTGTTAGTGGCTCCATCCATTACTGCATTTTTGTTCTTGTTCCAGTATCATGATCAATCATTGTTATGTTTGTCAGGCTGGGATTCTTTGTAGTGCTTGATGGCACCCTCTTCTACAAGACCTTGTTCAAGATCCATACCTTTGATTCTGATGTCGTGATAAGTTTGTATACAGTTCATGCACATGTGATAGGAAAGCTTAGGGTGGAGATTGTTAATGAAGATTTTAATAAGTTGTTTCTCTGGGGGTTGGTAAGACAACCTTGTAGTAAGCCCTTTCCAGTGCTGAAGGTAATCATCTGGGCTCTCTCCTCCCTTTTGTTTGGAATTGCATAGGTCAAGGAGTGAGAGTTCATTTTCGACATTATGTGCATATTGGGCCACAAGCTTTTCAAATAATTCTGTGAAAGTAGAGACTGTGCTATAAGGAATTTTGTAGAACCACTCAAGAGCGGTTCCTCCTAAGCTTTTCAAAAATAGTCTCATGAGGAAGTTATCAGTATAGGCCACTTCTTGGTAGGCCATGTAGAATTCTTTCACATGACTCACAGGATCTCCCTTCCCCTGATATTTATCAAATTTGGGTGTCTCAAAATGCTTGGGGAAGGATATGGTAGTGATAGATCGATCAAACGGATAAGGACATACCTCTTCAAACCTGAATGTTTTAGCTTCTATCCCAAATTTTAGCTCCTTGAGAGCATTCTTCATTTCCTCCCATTCATGATTGATTTGCGAGGGAGGATTGTTAATCGTGATTGCATGGTTTCCTTGAACCTGATATGGATCAAATGGTGAATATGGAGGATTCTGTGGGGGATATTGTGGTGTTTGGTATGATGGTTGCTGGTCAACATATATGGGCTATTGTGGTGGAAGCTGTGGTTGAGGGGAATATTGTAGTGGAGGAGGTGTCGGCGCTTGATAAGATTGTTCCAACTGCTGGAAATATGCTTGTATTTGTTGCGGCGTTGGATAGGTGGGATGAGCTTGTTGCACACCTATATAAGATGGGGGATAGGTGTTTTGCGGTGGAATGCCCCCAGTGGGAACATTGAATTGCTGTGGAGGTGGAATTATTTGTGATGCAGGGGAAGATGGCATGGCTATGTAATTAGCGAAATGAGTTTGTTGTTGTTGCATGGGTTGGATGAAAGGATAAGAAAACTGTTGCAGTGGTTGTGCCATGAGGGGATTTTCCCCCTATGTTTTTGGTTGCGGCTACTGTGTAGTTTGGATGGTGGTCTGTGCAGCTGTGAAGGGCTTGATTTGTTGCTATTGTGCTTGGGATGTGAAGGGGTTGGTAATTTGCTACTGCAGTTGTTGTTGCTATTGTTGTTGGATAGGTTGTTGTTGCTGGGTAGGTTGTTGTTGTTGTTGTTGGATAGGTTTTTGTTGCTGCTGCTGCTGGATAGGTTGCTATTGTTGCTGCTGTTGTTGTTGGATAGGTTGGATGGGAATTTGGGGTATGAAAAAGGGATTCGTAGATGGTTGTGGTATGGGGGGATTTGGGTTGAACAATGTTTGAGGTAGAACTGTTGACATTCGTTGTGATTGTGTCATTGGTGGAGCAGGAAAAGTGGACCCTTGTGGAAATAAGGGTTAGTTATGTAAGGAAACTCAGGTGCGGAAACAGCTTCCTACGCTAATCTCTATAGGAAAGTATTGTGCAAATTCTTTTAAATCCTTAAAATTACAGATTCGTTAACTACTTTAACAAAGATATTGAAACCACATACCATGCATACAGAAAAGTAGAGAGTGACACAATGATTTACCCTGGGGAAAAACTTTCGGTAAAAAACCCTAGCACTCCAAAACCTGCACAATGTTTTGATCAAAACTATTACAGCTTACAATACACTTGCAATGCAAGTTTTCTCAGAAGATTTCAAAACCCTTGAAGACAAATCACGGCAGCATAAAACGTTCCAACAATACACTCGCATCACATCTCGTGTCATAGGAATCCGTAATAACCGTTTTAGCCATGATCTCCTTACACATAATTCAAGATGCCGACACATCAACATTATTTGCAAGAAATACATTTTACAAAACAAATAATAAGAATAGGAATTATCCAAGGTTGAGACACATTATTCCTAACAAGTTATAGGCATTGGTAGGTGGCATGCATGTGGTGAAGAAAGGCAGAATAGGCATGGAGACTTGGGTGCTTTGATGCTGTGAACTGGTTGTTGCACTTTGAATAGGCTGAGTAGGAATGGGTGGAATGATGGTTTGCTGTGTGCTAATTGGTGGTGGTGGAAAGTTTGCAAAAAATGTTGGGATTGTTTGTGAAAGAGGAGCGACTATGGCTTGTGGAGGTGCCTGCATAGTGATAGGGGGTATTGTTTGTGCTACTGATGTGGCATCAGGAGGCAGGGCTCCTAAGGTAGATGAGGGTGTTGTGTGCATGATGGAGGGTGGAATGGACAGATGAACTACTTGGGCGATAAGAGTTCCCACTTGTAGGGATCATTGAAGTGGTTCAAAAAATTTGTTTCTAGTGGGATGAGGATGTTCCCCTGGAAGTGCCATAGGTCATGTGACAAGTGTGGGTATAATCCAAGGTGGGAGTTGAAGTCCTTATTGTTGAATGTCCAAGAGTACCTGGTTGTTGTTGCATCCACTCATGGCATTTACCATGTGGACATGTGCTGGATGGTTGATAAATGTTTCCACGATACTCAGAGTGGGAGTTTCATTAGTGTCTACCCAGATATGTTCAATTTGATCATTGGACTGAGGCGCATAAGTAACCATGGAATTGGTGTTGTCAATTGTAGGATTAGATGAGCTAGCGACAAGATTAGGATCCATTTTCTTCCTCTTCTTAGTGGCTAGTGTGATAGGTGGCATGAAATGACTATCCTAAAGGAATATGAGATGCAAGGTGTGATGCAAAATATGCACCCAGGAAGCTAAGGGTGATGATGCTAGGACTAGGATGTGTTTAAGATGATGAATATGCTCCTAAGGACTAAGGATAACTTGGTGCATGCACGGATTAAGGGTTTCTTTCCCTAATGAAAGATCAAGTGGATATGATTGTCTACCTAAGAAAAACTTGTGGTCTTCGGTGGATGAGATTATTTATTAATGTGAACAAACCTTTTGATCAAGGTGATGACGTTGAAAAGACAAAGGGGATTATCCTAAACAATGCTTAGTTTAAGGACATTCAAGGATGGGGTTTGATTAAGATGTAGGTTTTTAGCAACTCAAAAGGGGATGCAATACCAAGTGAGGGATGAGATCAAGGATGCTTTGGATGATGGTTAGGTTGACACTTGGATGATTAGGATTAATTTGATTTATGTAGGATCATGCTAGGATGAGTGTGTGATGTGTTTCTAAATATGACAACCTAAGGGAGGTCCTAAAATGAAAGCTAAGTGAGCTTAAGAAGAGGAGGAATTTTTGTTTGTTGTGGTAAACTGACTAGTCATATTGCTCAAATCCAAAAAAAGTAGAGTTTAGATGATATTTGCCCATGAAATGAGAAACCTTGTTGTAGATCACTTTGTCAAATTCTTCCCATTTATGAATCTCTTGTTTGATGGAACCAGTGATGTATTGGTACTTGGTAGCCTCTCGGGTTGTGTTTTTCTATTTTCTTTGCATGGGTGCTAACAGAGTTTTCACCTTCTTATGCTTCTTGGAATCGGTCATCTCCTATAAATAGATCTGATCTTGGATGAATAGTTGGAGGTTTTAGGACATATCTCATAAAAGACCAAATTTTGGCCCAAGGTAATCTTTGCAAAGGGACATTGTCTTCATAATCTGGCAAAAGTTTGATCTTGTTCTGATTTTCGATAGATTTGTTCCATGGAAAAAACCAATTTTAGCATAGTCAAATTGGAAAATAACAAGCATCTGTTTAAAAATAATTTGACAAGGGACAAAGTAACCTTGAGGGATACAAGCACGTGACAAATTTGAATGTTGGGTATTCTGTTGTGTTTCGGATTTGCAAATGTTTTTCAAGCGCTTCAAGCACAAAATCTACCTAAGGAATTGGCATAGCATGAAAATAATTGCTCGTAAGCTTAGGAACACACATAAGAGCTAATAAGAATACGACCATCACCAAGAACGCAATGGCTCTAGTCATGACACCGTATTATCCAGTTCCAAATGCTCAGGGTGGCACGAATGTACGAGTGATCTTGGGGAAGTTACTATCTTCCTTGCACAAGCATTATCACCTTTTAGGGGTGTTCTGGGTAGCTTCTAAGCCTAGAGTGTTTAGTAAGGTTCTCAGTTTGATTGTATCCTCTATGTCTATGCCAGCATGATTCAGGTGTATAGCCCCATAAAGCATCTTGACAAAAGTGGTCATGTAAACATGATTGAGACCGCGAGGCCGCACTTAAATTAGATGAGAGCTGAGTATAAGCTCAAATGCCAATCGACTCCCAAGGCTTTAACCCCAAGGAGTAAATTTGATTAACGTGAGTTAGAGTGGTGTGGCTTACACCTTGTTCTCACATGGGTCATTCCTGGGAGATTTTTTCCTCAACCGTCAGGCCCATCTAAAGGATTCAAAGTAAATTGGATTAGCGACAAAAAGGAGTCTGGATTTCTGATTCTCCCACAAGGGAAAAGAGCATACTCTCCTATCCAATATCATTTTCTCCACAAGCACGCAAGACAAGCTTTTTTCTTCCTCAAAAGATTCAATTGTTTAACACTAAGTAAGTGTGTCTAGGTTTTTGATATTCCTGAAAGGGAAGAGAGTATAATACCCTAACGCTCACTTAGGATTAGACAATAAAATCCAAATAATTAGTCTATGTGCCTAAAAAAGATTAACAAAAACATGATCATTTGGTTGATTTTGATGTGAGGCAACCTGCAAGACAAATATGAGTAGTTTCAAAGTTGTGTCTTTGACAAGCGGTGCTGCAAGACAACTAATTAGTAGTTTTAAACTTAGCCTTTGACAAGCGTTGAAAACATAAAAACCACTAGAAAATTGTTAGAAAATAACCAAAATAATTTGATAGAGCCCAGACGTTGATTCAGGGCATAGATGCTGGTTCTTGTTTTTAGCCTAAAAAATGACAGAATGCAGAAAATAGGCTAGAAACACAGAAAACCAGTAACTTGTTATACCAGTCGGAGACACTGATTTGTGAAACGAAGACGCCGGTTAAGCAAAAATGATGGTTTGTGAATCACAAACACTGGTTCATGAACCAGTGTTTATGCAGATGCCGCTGTACCTACAAGCACAAAAAGATAGCAAAAGACAACAGACAAAGTTAGTTTTTCCTTCTTTTTAGTCTTTAATCTAATCAAATTTACCCATTTAAGATTATCCAAACAACCTGAAGCTAGTGTTCTTAAATATATTATCAAGATTTGTTCCCTTAATAAAATTTCAGCATTATAACTGCTTGTTAGATTGATCTCTGCTAAAAAATAGAGAGCTAAAATATTAAAAAGCAGTGGGAAAACCAAAAAGCTTGATGAATAAGAGCTAATATTTTGAAAAAAGAAAAACAAGAAGTCAGGAAATTTTTGGGACGCGGGTCCCACCGGGTGTGCCAAAATGTGTATGGTGAAATATTCAATCTATTGGGAGCAAGCTCAAACATAAAAACATTTGTGGGTTAGCACATATAATCGATTCAAAAGCATACGAAAGAGCAAGCAAGTAACAAAGAACTCAACATAACATCGGATTGAACTAAAAGAAGTGAGCACCCTATTTAACTTGTTTGATTTGTTCATTTGATGGAATGTAGGTGTGCTCTCTCAAACACACTAAATATAATGGATCCCCAAATGGAATGCAAGCATGGAAACAAATGAAGCAATTCAAGAGCTAGTATAAGGAACTAGTCTCAAATCCTTCAAATGATGATCTAAACTAGCTATGAAGATGATAAGCATATACTAGATTGAAGCTAAGATTCATTCACCAAATTGAAGCCTAACATGTGATATCTATGTGAATTAAGCATGAAATACTAAGAGCATATGAAAACATGAAATCTAGAGCTATGTTAGCATAATAACAATGCAAAAATGAGAGATGTCAAATGAAGAGGAGAAGGCCTCTATTTATAGAGTTTTGGGAGAGAGGAAGAGGCTTGGATGATGTGGCATCTATGCGGCATCCACATAAGAGCAACATAAGGGACACATAGGCTTTGAGGGGATGGCCAATTTTGAGTCAAACTTGGCATTAAATGTTGAGTGGCTCAACATTTCCAAGTGGGAGACAAAGTTGTAAGAAGAAAGTAAGAGGGATGGGTGCCCATTTTGGAGAGAATTTCCCCATGTGGGTGAGCATTCCATTAGCCCTAAAAAGGTTAGGAATAACCCATTAAGCATGATTAAAGGACAGTTAAGTGGTTAAATATACTTAGGAAATGAGGTGATGGGAGTAGGGTAGGAATATGGTAGGCTGTCTAGGTTGGATTAATAGGTTCCTAGCTAGGGTTTAGATAATAATTCAAATTAGATTTGAATAAATCATGGTTTAGAAGAATTAGGAATATGGAGGATTTAATAAATGTAAATTTATTAAAAAGGGAATTTCATGAGACAAATATATTTAAATGAAATACATTAGAATAGTATTTAAGCTATTGATAAATACTAGCAAATTAAACTTTTTAATTGATTGAATTAAATTGTTAGAGGAGTAAGAGGGAAAATAATATTAATATTTTTGGACGTCTACAAATAGGTAAACAACCTTTTATAATACCCAAAAGGGGGCACATTAATTGTTGACTAGAATTATGAGAAAGGGTAGACCACCAAAATCTAGACCTTGGGAGGCCCGACGATCACTTCCTTAAGAAAAGATAGAAGCGTCAACGTCAGAATCCCTAGAGTCTAGAGTTCCTTGACCACAAAGGAGAAGACACTTTGGGATCCAGATCCCAAAGGGACACAAACAAGAGACAAAAAATAACAAGGTGAAGGCAAACAAAATCTAAAAGAGGGGACCTAACATTTTTCCAACAAAATGTAGGGACGGGTATGCATGGTATAACAAATGACGACTCACTGGGATAAATAGCTTGTGCATTTGAGAACTCTAGAATCTACCCAAAGAGAAAACCAGGGTCTTATTATTATCAGAGTTACTTTTATCAATATTATTTTTAGTGTTGGAAAGTCTAACTACCCATGATCTGTGTGTTCATTCGTAACAAGTTGTGAGGTGTGTTCTTAGAAAGGAGATACATCTAATAACTGATGGGATAAATAGAGAGATTATACTTACCTAGATAGATCCACACCGTAATGAGCACTATGTAACCTTGGGTTCCATATCTTTGCCTTCTCTTTAGAATTATTTATTTTTCTTTTGATATGGTGAAGGCGATACTTCTTTCACTAGACTCTTCAAGCTTAGCTTGTCACTGCGACGGTACTTCTTTCACCTTGCCATCTATTTTTCTTTCTTAAGAGGTAAAGGAATTCCCAGCCCAAGATATATTTTGAATTTTCATGCGTAATATGCTGAGAGTATAACCGATCTACCCTCAAAAATTTTCATGTCCCCTTTTCTTTTATATTGCTGACTTAGTCAATTACTTTTATTTAGCTGGCGTTGAGTATGAACATTGCCCAATTCCGATGAAGACTAACCATTACATTTTGTCACACATTTAAGGCTTCCCTTAGATAAGGACATAACCAACCATCATCTAAGTGGTAGATTTAGGACTTCTAAAATACATGAGGCAAGTCTCCTAATGTGCAGTGATTCATTATGGGAAGCATTCTTGCCTACAAAAGGTGACAAAATGCCAGGGTCCGAAACAAAACAAAAAAAAACAAGCCAACACTATTTACATCGGCTAGAGACCCAAAGCTATTTACAAAGAAAATGCACCAACAATGAGCACCAAAAATATTTACAAGCCAACTGTAAATATAATACAACCAGAAAGGGAGAAGGACCCTTCCCTTAAATCATTCGAACTAGTGTTTGTGAAACTATCCATTGATAGGCAATGGACAACATCTCCTATTAAAGAACCAAGGTGATAAGAATTATCCCCATAGACCTCTAATATCTAGTAGCCTAAGCTAGAGCCTTTGAAATTTGGTACACTTCCCTTTCTTTTCTTGGGCCTTGTCTCATGATTAGAACCAATTTTAAAGTTTGAAAAGCTTTATATTGGGATCTTTTGTCATACCAATGTTTGACCAATGCCTGGGTTTTCATGAAGTGCTTGATGGCACTATCTCTCTATTCTTCCAGATGCATCAAGTTTAGGAGACAAACCTCTACAATATTATCTTGGGTATTGAACTCTTGCATGAACTATAAGGCTAAGATCTATAGCTTCAATGAGAATAATGCATTCTAGCTGTAGAATAGATGGAAGGGAGAGGCAACTTTAATTCAGATATGATCCACCCAGATGGTGAACCTAATATTTTGGTTCCAATCTTGAGGGTTCTTCTTGAGAAAATGTTTAATTACCTCTAAGAGGTTCTTGTTGGTATACTATGCTACTCCATTATCCTATGGATAGTAGTTACTTGAGAACTTGAGGGGAATGTTCCTATGATAAGCCCAATCTAACAGCTGGGCTAAAGAAAACGTTGGACAATTATCGCAAATGAGGGAGAAGGGTATTCCAAATCTCATTACTATGTTTTCCTCGATGAAACTTATTACATCTTCCATGTTATTTTTTCATGGTATGGTTTTGGACCACCAAGTGCAATAATTTGTAGCAGTCAAGATATATCAGTGATTAGAAAATGAGTTGGGGTTTATTTCCCTGATAAAATCAAATGCCCATTAGGCAAAGGGTCAGACTTCAAAGAGGGTTGGAGAGGAATTTCTAGGTTCAACTCCCTTGAGGCACCAATTTGACATGTGTGGCATTTCCTCATATGAGCATGGACATCTTTAAAGATATGGGGCAAATAATACCATGCCCAGAGAATTTAGTGGGAAGTGGCGTCAGTTGAGCCATGCCTAGTTCCAAAATATCCATGGAATTCTTCGATCATCTGTGTAGCCTATTCATTATCAAGACACCGAAGGTAAACACCTTCATAATTTCTACAAAAAATTATCCCATTCTTGATTATAAAGTGCATGATTTTCAGCCGAAGCACCCAATGTTTGTTAGAAGGGATTCCCTTAGGGCATCAGTTATTTAGTAAGAGGTACACCAGGTCGGGGTACCATGGATTAGGTGAGAGACTCTACCATGTATGTTTGGCATTCAACTTGTGGGCTTGTTTCAGTCATGGCCTTACATAATCCTTGCCCTTATATTAGCTTCATGGGTTGCATTTCAAGGTCAAATTCTTGTAGGATAGCCATCCACTTCCCCCGATGTTCACCCAATTCACTTTGTATTAGTAAGGACTTAGCAACTTGGTCTAGAATGACATCATGTACCTTACTTCATAGAATGTAATGCCATAATTTCTTCACTTCTTAGACAAGGGAAAAGGCTTGCTTCTTAAGGAGTGAATACCACACTTTGACATTCTTGAAGGGGGAACTCATGAAGGTAATGGGTCATTCTTACCCTTCAACCTTTTGGGTTAATATTGCGGCAGTGGAGTGGACAGAGGCAAAATAATATATATAAAATGGGAGGGAGTAGTCCAAACTTGCCAAGACTAGGGCCTCCATGATAGCCTATTTGATTTGAGCGAATGTTTCCTTTGCTTCTAGACTCCACTCAATTTTCACTTCCTTCTTCATCATATCGTTCAAAAATTTAACAACCTTAGCAAATCCCGTGATGAAACATTAGAAAAAATTGATCTTCCCCAAAAAAGATTGCATCTCCTTCTTGCTACCGAGTATCTGAAAATTCAGCAGTGCCTCTACTCTCTTAGGGTCAATGGATATCCCCTTCTTAGAGATGATATGTCCCATCAATTTCCCTTTTGTGACCCTAAATATGCACTTCTTGGGGTTAAGGGAAATGTTGTACCGACAACATCTCTCACAGATCTTCACGAGGTGGGTGGGATGATCACACCTGTCCCATGAAAATACAATCAAATCATCCATGTATATGATTATGCATTTATTAACCAATCCCTCAAAGCCAATTTTCATGGCCTTCTAAAATGTGGCTCCAATGTTAATTAGGCCAAACGATATTCTTCTGTAAGCAAACATTCCCAACTTAGTGGTGAACACAATTTTGATCTGATCATAAAAATTAACCATGACATGGTTGTAGCCTATGTATCCATATAGGAAGCACATCATTTGTGAGCCATTTACAATTTAGACCACTTAATCAAGTGAAGGGAGAGGGTGGTTATCTTTCTTTGAAGCCTTATTTAAGTTCCAAAAGTCTACACACAGTTGGATCTCCCTATTTTTCTTTCAGGCCAGAACTAAGTTTGGTACCCAAGTGGTGTGCCAAATAGGGAAGATTATCCTGGTCAATAGCAGTTTGTGAAGCTATTTGTAGATGAGGGGTTTGATCAGGGGATTGACCGGTCACTATTTTTGCCCGAATGGTTTGGAATTGGGCTTTAGAGGGATGGTATGGGTCATGATGGATGTATCATATGTTTTCAAGTCCTTGTACCACCAGGAAATCACGTCAATATATTCTTAGAGGACTACAAGGATCTTATATTTCTCCTCTAGGGAACAAGAAGTAACGATGTATACATTTTTCTCTTCAGTGCCTATTCTGATATAGAATTTCTTATATTTCCCTCCTTGAGAAGATTGAGGGAATTTATCTTTGAATTGAGGGTCTTGTTGACGGGGTTTTGCTGACCGCGTCTGCCAACAGTCATAAGTTGTCACCGGGTTCTAGGGAAATCGGCCAACTCCGCCTGCAAAGGTTTTCCGGGGGAAATAAATTCTCTGGGCCTTCAAGCACCTAGGTGTCAGGTCACGACGGTGCGGGGCTCAGTTGGGAGAGGTGACTGTTTTCAAGGGGGATAGCTGGTTACTTCAACTCATTCTTTCGAAGATTCGGTACAGTAAGGGTTTCCCAGAGCATTCTATACTTAGCAAATAAAACGAAAAAGATCCTACAGGGTTAGAAATGTTTATCTAACTACAGTCATGCTGAAATGTCCGGAACATCAACAATACTCTAAAAGACTACAATAAATACCGAAGAAATACACAACCATCAGTTAGCATTTTATCAGTAGTAGGAATAAAGAGGTCATTAATCTACTTTAACATATCAGAGTGAAGGACATACAGAACATTAAAACATGAAATACCATTAACTCAGAAGCAGGGACGCTAACAACATCATTGCCAAGAATCCTTCCTTCTTCAT
>MU223248.1:14594-32356 GCA_018584345.1 Thuja plicata
ACTACCTTCTGACAGTCTTATTAACCACTTCTAAAAGTGACCGGTCGGCCTCGGGGAACGGGACACGGATCACTTTAAAGAATACAAAATTTTGGATCCGGGACTCCGGGATCCGGGAACTTACGTCCCCAAAAGAATAAAGAATACTTAATGCTCAATTTTCCCCGGTTCCCAGAGAACGCTCAAGGCTACTTATTATCATTGAAGGCCTGAAGGAGGCAGAAAATGCCATCTTCATCTACTTTCTTCAGGCTAGCCCTTCTGTGCCTGGCTACATCAACTAGTTCCCCAAGGTCTAGAACATTATTTCTGAACTCATCTGCCATCCTCGCGGTGTCATGACCTTTCAGCACCATTTCGGTCAGCTTTTCCATTTGGGCCCCATCTATCCCCTACGGGGATTGATACCGAGATGCCATCATTTCATCAAAATTCCCCAAAACTGACTCTTCGGGGGTATAAGTATCTGTACTAAGGGGATCAACCCCGGAAGCTTTTATTACAAATGACTTATACAAACTGGAAGAATACTTCACTGTGTTTACCTTTTCCTGTAAGGACTCTACCAGTTGCTTGGTTACCTCTAATGTGAGGTCCAGTCTGGAGTGCTGAGCCCTTACGAAATCAAATGATTCCTCACCCAGAATTTTGGATTCGGAAATTATATCTTCCCCTAGGGTGAGGAGCTCTGCCTTCCATGCTTGGTAATTCTCGGCGTCACTCTCCCATTGCTCAATTAGCGCTTTTGCCTGGTGAATAACCAACCGGGCCGTATATAGATCAGGGAGAGTATATACTAGGAAACGCTGGGTGTTTCCTATCTGTAGAGCGACCCATTTGTCTACTGCCTGGGCCTTCTTTTTTATTACTCACAGGGAGTCTATGTCGCTCTGCGGTAAATCCTCTGATGTGGAGGTCTCTGGAGGAGCGGCATTGAGGGGTCAGGCTAGCTCGGTAAGCAACCCCATAAGGTTTGCATTCTTCTCTTTCTCAGCTTTGAGCCTCTGGGCCTCCTTTTCATATCAGGCTTCGACTATCCTTGCCGCCTCCTTTAGCAGGTCTATCTCACCCTGCTTTCCTCTCTTACCCAGGGATGCCTCTGTAACATTGTAATCTGCGGGGTCAGCGGTTGCTTCATCAGCGTCTGGGGGAGGTGTTGCTACGATGGCAACTATCTCTCCACCCAGCCCAGTTCGCAGAGTATGAACGGTCTCGGCTTTCTTTGTTTTTGGGGGGGCCTGAGCTAAGGCCATCATTTTAGCCAGGGAGAGAGGGATCGCCGGAGCGGATTGGGATTTTATTTTCCTATTTTCCACTAGCCATGGAGGTGGGAGAGGTGGCCTTCCTGCCAGAGTTTGTTCTTCAGATTCTCTCCCAGTGTCCGGTGGTGGCTGCTCCTTTTCAACATATACCTCATCTGTTCCTCTCCCTGCCGGAACCTCTTCTGCAGCAATGTCCTTTTCATTTTCTATCTCCTCAGCCTGGTCCTAGATGTTAATCGATGGGTTTGGACCCTGGTCGGCTTCCTCAGGAATTTCCTCTGCATGCTGCTCTTCTTCTTCTTCTTCATCTGTTGGCAGTAGGGGAGGTATCAGGCCGAGATTTAAAGTTTGGGCCGCTGTGATAACCTGCCCGAAGGTTGCCCCCGGGAGTGGCCTTGGGAATGCGGCGGCTGGGGTTACAGTTGATCCTGAAGGTTCAGGTCTGGGTTCCTTAGCGGATGCCATCTGTTCACTTGGTGGTTGTTGGTCCACTCCCGGACCTTGCACTGCTTGAGCCCCAAAAATAATCTCCAGTTCTGGCCTCTTTTCTTCTATCTGCTGCTCTTGTTCTGCAGCTTCTTGTTCCAGGTCTTCTGGATCCACAGCCTCTTGCTCTTCCTATGGGACTTTTGTCCCTGCTTGTGTGTCATCCCCCTACAAATTCCTGAATTCATCGGTTGCAAATAAGTCAAATTCCTCTTCCGGAGGGGGACTGGCTGGGACTCCTGTCTGTTCTTCTTCCTTTTCTGGTTCCGGGGAACTAGAAGAAAGGATCTCCACTTCTTTTGGGAGGGATGCCTTCGGTGCCAGTTTTGCCTTAGGCTGTTTGATGTGCTTTCTCTTCCTCCGGGTAATCAGAGGTGACCCCGCATCGGCTATTGCTGCTGCCTCCGTGGGATCCACCCCCGTTGCCTTAACCATTAAGGATGCCAGTGACGGGGAGGATGGAGAACGAATTGGTCCAGCCATGAGCGGGGGAGTGGCCAGCCTCGTTATTAACTACTCCCTCATTTGCTGGGAGGCCACCACAGATTGCTTGATCTTGTCCTGAATGGGGAATTCCTACGTGGAGGGTGTTGTAGCTATCCCTTTTCCCTTATCTGCGCCTTGTGCGGAAGTCCCGGCCCCCAGGGTCAACTTTGGTACCGGTGGTGGGTTTACCTTTGGTGCCGGTCGGGGAGTTTGGCGCATACTCCCGAGGCATACCCTCTTAAAATAGGCATGACTTCTCTCGACCACCTCTCGAGTGAAGTCCTCGATTGTGGGCCCCTCCTGGGCAGCCCAATTCATTGCCGGTAGTGGCATTTTGTTAATCCCCTTTTCTTTGTTCTGGGGGTCTGTGGTGGGGGCGGTGTCTGAGAAACCTGCCGGGAACTTCCGGAGCTTTAGTTCCTGCATCATTCCTGCTGTCATTCTATCATAGTGTCTGCTCCGGACATCTACATCATCTTGGCAATCTGCCTAGAAGTCCTCCATATGTATTTGAGAGCTCCGAAGCCCGGGGCAGTGCCGTTGCAATTCTGCCATACGGATCAAAATTTCTCCGCGCCAGATAAAATTCCTGCAAGTTATAACATTTCAATTCATTGTCTGCCTCCTTCATGGTGGCCAGACTACAGGTGTAGTTTCCACAGGAGATTGGGAATGAGACGTTTGGGACCTTCTTGTGGGCCAAGAAGGTATGCAGTTCCATCATTTGCCGGCAATATTCCAGCAGCACGATCTTGTCCCCACAATGCTTGGGCAACAAGTAGGGTTTTCCAGAGAAGCCGGTGACCCTAATGTATGTATGCTACTGGAATTGGACATAGTAGTGCCCATAAGTACTAACCAATTTCATCGCCTCAGTGGATAGGCGGTATCCGGCATCCCGGGTGGGCGTGAGTAGGTGGTAATAAATGAAGGAATCATTTACCTGGCAGTAACTGGGGAAGCTGGCCTCCCATTAAATCTGTGGGAAATGGTCCCATGGTGATTTTTGTCCCGGGCCAAGCCCGAGAACACCATCTATAAGAAGGCCATTGGAGTGGGGACTCTGTTGGGCCAAAGCCTAGAAAACATAAGAAGTCATGTAGAACTTCTTCTTCTCGTTCAATTGCTGGAACTGGGAGTTGACATGATTAGAGATTATTGTCGCCCAGTCGAAGAATTCTCCCTTGGTGGAGATACCTAGGAGGAAATAGTACATCCATTTTGTGAATTCCTGGGCAGAGGGTTGCCCGAAGACCCGGGCTAGTGCTATCATCCCCATCTGGATGCTCTCCTTGAATTCAGAGCGGGGGATATCTATCTTCATTCTCTTTGGGTCCCTCTTCGGGACCTTGAGCCAGTTGGTGTTCATGTACACCCGGGCAGCATCCTCTAGTTGATTGAATTATTTCAAGGCCTCAGTCCTTGTAACCACCGTGGCCCTATCAAATTATGGGATACCCAGGCCTGCTTGGAAAGTGACTGGGTCGAGGGACACCAGTGGAGTGGGGTATCCCGTGGGTTCTGTAGCTGCGAGCATAACGACCCGGACAGAAGAGTTATAGTTGGCAGCCAGGGTTAGAACAAGCTCCGAAGACTGCATGGAGCATGGGAAGCAAGCTGCCTGGAGGATTCCGGAACCTCCGATGTTGACTGCGAGTTTGTCCCCAGCCTGTCGCTGGATGTGCATTATCTTTACTAGGGCCTGCATTTCTGCCCAAGTCCCGACACTGGCGTCGGTCATCATTTTTACCTTGGACTCAATCTTTGAGCCCACAATCTCATTATCTTGCACAAACTTCATGGTGAGGGGCAGCTTTGCCATGGCCTTCTCCATTTTTGACTTTGCTGCTGCCCTAGTCTCGGTTGTGGTTGGTAATTCTAGACTTCTAGGAGGAGATGATGTAGACGCTTCAGACATGTTTGGAAGATGAAGTCCGGACCTGCGAGACAAAGCGACCGTCAAAATATATTTATCAAAACAAAACAGTTACTTTGGGGTCTAGAGATCTTACCACCGCGTCGTTTGCTTTTCCTAAAAAGTTAGTTTTATGCAAAGATACCCGAAAAGCAAAACACATCATGAACTTTAAGGATCTTTATTACACGTCCGTGTCTAGGGATTTTATCACACGTGGTAAGGACAACAGATGTGTGGTGGTAAAAAGGCCCGAAGCCTAGAGAAATGACCGTTTACTGAGAAGAATGTGAAGGTAAGTCCACGTGGGCACCACGTGTATTGGCATTAAATGGATATGATGGCGATGACGGCGGAGCCAACTGTTCGAACGTGCAAAACGGGAAAGCCACTTGGATAGAAGTAATTGCGTGCATGGGAAATAAATGAGGCTCTGACAGCCTTGATGGAGGAGAGAGAAAATTTCCTGTTTGAAACCGGCTGAGAGCCGAGTTTCAAACAGGTGGTTTTCTTCCTCGAAGCAAGCTTGGAGGCGAAAAACCAGAAGCAAGGGTGACTCGACCAGCTTGTCGAGCCACTCTAAAGGATACACATAGAGCCAAAGGATATATACATGGAAATGAGGAGATATATAAGGGTTATCTACAGATATGCACATATATACGTGAATATACACACGAGATGACTCCCACGAGAAAACTAGACAAGGCAGGAACAGATATATACAGCCACTCACATTATACACACCATTTATAAACTTTGCATTATTTACAGGCAGACCATTATTTACATGATTTACATTATTACAGACAAACAACCGTTGCACAGAGGGTGGACAACCCTCTGGCAGAGCCGACCCACCAACGGGCGATAAGACCCAAAAGCAAAAAGGATAAACACGACAGAGAAATGAAGCAAAACAAAAACAAAACCAGGCAAACCCAAGGAAAAACCAGAAACAGAAGCAAAACAGAGAGGAAAAAAGGCGAAACACCAACCTAAAAATGCTGAAGGCAAAAGAAAGGAGGGATTACCGAAAGAACTGTGCAACAACTTGAGTCTTTAGGCTGCCAAGATCACCACCATGAAGCACTTGCGTATGTCTAAGAACAATAGAACGTGTTAAGCTTTGATTATCACAAATTTTTTGTAAATGCTCTGCTAATCGCTTTGAAAATGCTCTATTTTTCTCTAAGTGCTCGAAGGTTTTAATCGCGATAAGTGTGAAAATGACAGGTAAGTCTATTTATACCCGCGGTAAAAAGTAATCCTCCTCCCTCCGGAGATCTCGGGTCAGGAGAAACCTCCGGGCTCCGGGCCCGGGGATTCCTTACGATTATATTCTTAAGAACATCATAGCAAAGAATCCCGGAGTCCAGAATCCGGCTTCCCAACAAAGGACAACCTCCGAGACCAGGATCCCGAAGGGGAAAACTACACCAAGAAAACAACACACACCGGGGAAGAGAACCCCGGAGAAAGAAATAAAAAAGAAAAGGAAGACAAGGCAAAGCCGCAGCAAAAGGCAAAGCAAAAGAAAGAAAGAGAAAAAAGGGGGACCCAACATTTTGCACACAAAATGTAGGGACGGGGATGCAGGGCATAACAAATGGTGACTATCTGAGACAAATGCCTTAGCGCATTTGAGAACCATAGAACCTCTGGTTAGCACAACCGGAACAAATCCACTTCCCAAAGTATTTGACAAGCAGAAATAAGCATATCCGAGAGAACTAGACCACACAGGAGTCAGTCCGTAGCCTTTCATCAGTGGTGTCGTGTGTGCTTTGGAAGGAAATCAAGCCAATGACCTCTGGGAGGAATAGAGAAGCGGTACTAGTTACATCGAACCAGTCATCAATTTGATTGCTTTCCCTCGGAGACCGGAGTTTTATCCCGCTCCTCTTACTATTTTATTTATTTCTAGGTGGGGAAGGCGGTACTTCTTTCACCATTGAGCCTAAGCTTAGCTAAATTCAAATGGCGGTACTTCTTTCACCTATCCACCTATATTTAGATATTCGAAGAGGATAAAACTCCAGACCCAGGAAGAATTTCTTTGGATTTTCAGACATGGATCAACCAACCAGTACAGCTGATCTACCCTCAACGTGTTTGATTACTTATTTCTTATATTACTATTGTTCACTGATTGCTAGACTCCCGGAGACAACACCCAATGGAGATTGCTCGAAAATGTGCCATAACCTGCAAAACAATCCCGGAGATCGGGTTGATTCCACCATGATAAAGATAGATTCTAAAGTTCACCATGCCGGAGGCATTGCACCAGAGGCCAAAGTTATGCGAAGTATTTAAGTTCCTACAAGATGGAACAAAATGCTGGGACCAAAAGAAAGCCAAAAGAAAAAATAAAGACAACAAAACAAAAGGGGGAGACTGCCCCGGAGGATAGCTGACAAGACTATTTACAAGGGGATATTTACATATAATACAACTTCAGACAAACTTAACCTTATTCGAAGTAATGTTTGAGAAATTGCCCATTAATAGGCAATGCGACAGGTTCTCCAGTCAAGGTGTTAAGGCGGTAAGTATTTGCCCCGCAGATTTATAAAATTAAGTATGGTCCGAGCCAGAGCCGTTGGAACTTGGTGTGCTTTCCCTTTTTCTCCCGGGCCTTATCCCATAATAGGACCAGGTCTGAAATCTGAAAAGCCTTATATTGGGCTCTTCTGTCAAACTGCCTTTTTACCACTGCTTGATGACGCGCGAAATGTTCAAGGGCTACGTCTCGTTGTTCCTCCATTCGCACCATATTCAAGAGCCAAACCTCCACAATGTTGTCCCTGTTGTTGAATTCCTGCATGAACTGTAAAACTGGGATTTGTAAATTGACTGGGAATACAGGGTTCTGGCCATAAATTAGGTGGAATGGTGACGTCCCTAGGGCGGCCTTAATACAAATACGATCCATCCAGAGGGCGAATCTCAACTTTTGGTGCCAATCCCAGGGATTTTGTTCTAACAGGCGTTTGATCACTTCGAGCAGATTCTTATTTGTTGATTCAGCAACGCCATTCCCTTGGGGGTAATAGTTGCTAGAGAAATTCAGTGTGATCTTTCTATTGTAGGTCCATTCGAGTAATTGTGCGAAAGAAAATGCTGGACTGTTGTCACATACTAAAGCAAAGGGCATTCCAAACCTTGTGACGATGTTTTCTTCTATAAATTTGGTAACTACGCTCGCCGTGTTGTTTTTGCAAGGTATAGCTTCAGACCACCGAGTACAGTAATCAGTCGCAGTAAGGATATATCGGTGGTTGGCAGACAAGTTGGGGTTGATTTCCCTGATGAAGTCAAGTGCCCACTGGGCAAAGGGTCTAGCCTCATAAACTGGTTGCAGAGGCATGGCCGGGTTACGCTCCCAAGGTGCTACAGTTTGACAAGTATGGCATCTCCTAACATGAGCGTAGACGTCCTTAAATATGCAGGGCCAATAATATCTGGCCCAAAGTATCTGATGGGTAGTGGCATCAGCTAAACCATGCCCGGTTCCAAACTGTCCATGGAATTTATCAATTATTTTCACAGCTTGGTCCCTGTCGATGCACCGGAGGTACACTCCCTCGTAGTTTCAGCGGTAAAGTGCAAAATTTTTAATCATGAAATGGGCGCTTTTCATCTACAAGGCACGACATTTGTGGGGAGGTAATCCCTCTGGGAATTTTTTATTTAGCAGCAAGTACACCAGATCGGTATACCACGGGTCTTGGGTAATGGACTCCATCGTATAAGTTTGACATTCTAGGTGGGGAGTCCCTTCTGCCATTGTTCGACTTAGTCCCTGGCCTCAGACTATTTTCATGTGCTGCATCTCTAAGTCATATTCCTGGAGGATGGTCATCCATTTCCCTCGTCTCTCACCCAATTCACTCTGCATCAGCAGAGATTTGACAGCCTGGTCCGGGATGATAGCATGCACTTTGCTCTGGAGAATATAATGCCGGAACTTCTTCACGACGCGAACTAGAGTAAAGGCCTATTTTTCCAGTGATGAATACCAGACTTCGACGTTCTTAAAGGGGGAACTCATGAAAGCAATTGGTCGTTCCTCCCTTTTAACCTTTTGGATCAGTACTGCCGCGGCAGAATGCGGCGAAGCAAACAAGTATATGTAAAATGGGAGGGAATAGTCCGGACTAGCCAGGAAAGGCACCTCCGTTATGGTCTGTTTGATCTGGGCGAACGCCCACTTTGCTTCAGAACTCCACTCAATTTTGGTATCCTTTTTCATCATTTCATTGAGTGGTTTGACTATTTCTGCAAATCCCGTGATGAATTGTCGCACGAAGTTGATTTTTCTAAAGAAGGATCGCATTTCTTTCTTGCTACCAGGCATCTGTAAGTTCAGCAATGCTTCGACTCTATCAGGGTCTATGGATATACCCTTCTTAGAGATGATATGCCCGAGCAACTTCCCTTCAGTGACCCCGAATATGCATTTCTTAGGGTTAAGGGATATTCCATATCGGCGGCATCTCTCGCAGATCTGAGCGAGGTGGGCGGCGTGATCACGCCTGTCCCGGGAGAAGACGGTCAAATCATCCATGTAGATGATTATGCATCGATTCACAAGGCCCTCGAACGCAATGTCCATGGCCTTTTGAAATGTAGCCCCTGCATTGATCAAACCGAAGGGCATTCTTCTGTACGCAAACGTTCCCCACTTGGTGGTAAACGCTGTTTTCTCTTTGTCTTCATATTTGACCATGACCTGGTTATACCCTGAATATCCATCCAGGAAAGACATCATCTGGGATCCATTCACTATTTGCAACACCTCATCCAACAAGGGGAGAGGGTGATTATCTTTTTTTGATGCCTTGTTCAAATTCTGGAAATCCACGCAAAGGCGGATCTCGCCGTTCTTCTTTCACACAGGGACCAGGTTGGCAACCCATGTAGTATGCCGGATTGGAAAGATTATCCGGGCTGACAATAGTTTTTCTACCTCTTGACGGATCAGAGGCTCTATCAGGGGGTTGACCGGTCTTTGCTTTTGCCGAAAGGGCTTAGTGTCTGGCTTCAAGGGAATAGTGTGGGTCATGATGGATGTGTCATACATCTTTAAATCTTCATATCCCCAAGCAATTACATCAATGTATTCTCAGAGAACCGCGATAATCTTCTCCTTCTCCTCAGGAGGTACCAATGTGGATGATCTTTTCTTCACCGGGCTGGCCGATGTTAACTTCTTCAAAATTTTCTCCTTCAGGGGAGGATGACACCTTCTCACGGGCCCGAGGGTCCGAGTCAAAGATTCGTTCTAATGCAACCATCCCCTTAGGGATGGTGTTGGTGGGCAAGTCCATGATCCCATCATCTTCATTACTTTTCCGTGTATCATCGTGGTCTCGTTCTTCCACTATCTGATCTTCAAAGACACCAACATTCGCCATGAAGGCCAAGATATGTTGATCGTCCTCAAAAACCTGAAAGTGGGTGACATTGTCTGGAATAGACGGGGTGGGGACCATCTCAACTGAAAATCTTCAGAGTCTTGAGCCGACCATCGGCTCAAGTGTGCTGGCAGAAACGGCTAGGGCATCCGGAACATAGTTCCGCCACCGGGGAATGACGTCAATGCCAAAGGCATCAAAATCTTTGATAAGGCTCCAAGCCCGATTGCGGTATGCAGCCAGCCTTTTGTCATGACATGTATATTGACTCCAGACTTGTTTAACAACCAACTCTGAATCACCCAGAGCCCGGAGGTGGGTGATACCCTTCCTTAATGCGAATAAAAGTCCAAGGACCAAGGCCTCATACTCTGTGACATTGTTTGTACAGTTGAACTGCAGCCTATAAGATGCGAGGAAGGATTTCCCTCACGGGTTGATTAATTCTACCCCGGCCCCACAGCCTTGTTTGGATCGGGATCCATCAAACTTAAGGGTCCATAAGTCATTGTTTGTAATCTGGGGCTGGGGACGGGGGGTTCCTTTTGGATTATCACTGGGAAACTTGGGGATTTTCTCCTAGACTATCGGTGTGGTAGTAGGATTTACCTCCGGAGGTGTTTGGACTTGGGTACTGGGTCCGGGAGAATCAGTTGTGTGTTCTTTTCGAAGGTATCAAGTTGCCGGGTAGCGATCGATAGACATGGTTCACACTCATGCTTTGAATGTTTCTGGTAATGTACTTGGCACCAAGTGCCAGACAGGAGTGTGGCAAGGGTCGCTGTGGGGCCCTGAGAGTTAACTTCAACTCTCACCTTTTCTTCTAAGTCTTGTGCTCTTTGCAACACTACGGGATCCTCTCTGGGGATGAAATCAAATGTTAAGATTTCAAGAGGCCGGTACACCCCCAAAGAGGACTCAGAGAAAAGGACTTCATTGACCCTCCCGACTTTGGTAAGGGCCTATTTTATCTGAGGTTCACTTTCAACCCGGATCTTGTTTGATTCTCCTTCCCACGGAAGCCATAAGTGGGTGAAGTTGGTCGAAAAGTATCCATTCAAGGACTTAGACCAATTCTGACTTAATAACATCCCATAAGTCTCTGGGATATCCACCACTTGGATGTCAATGATGCTGGCTATCCTGGGGTCCTAGATAAGGTGTATCTGGATGTTCTTCAATTCTCCCACCATTTTAACAGCGGTCTTATCCAGCTGGATTACCGCGCCATTAGACAGGGTGGGGTTTAATCTAAACTTCTAACAAATGGACAAGGGCATGATGTTACCCGAAGCTCTGAAATCTACTAAGCAGTTGTGTATATTTTTTCCATAAATGTTCAGGCCTAGTAGGAAGGGAGGATCCTCATTATTTCCTCGGAAGACAGCCGCATTAGCATCTTCGAATGAGACGGTCTTGGTCGGGCGGCTAATAGTCTTTGGGTTTTCTAAGAGCTTCAGAAGGGACTTCTTCTACTCAGGAAAATTTAGCAAAACCTCCATCAAGGTCATGGAGGTGGTGGTCTGCTCTAATGCCTTCGTGATGTCGAATCTTCCTCTCGGGAACTGGTGATTTTCCTCCGTGAGATCTTTTGCTTGGTTAGAGCTAGGACCTTTTGGAGGGACGGGTCAATCAGTTGCATTACCTCAGGGAGGAGGAGTATCTTTGGTAGGAGGCACGGGCGTGTAAGTTGGTCCTTTACTAACCTGACTTTGGGTATTGTATGGAGCCTGCGGGTTAGTAAAGGTGTTGGCCTCAAAGGGCGGAATGGATTCATCAAAGAATCCCTGTAGTTTAGATTCTTCTTCATCTTCCCTGGAAGTTCTGAAGAAGATGGTATCACAGGTGAAGGCACTATGGGTTTGCTCTTGGACAGGGGGCTCCAAGGGAGCGGTATCGTGCGATTGTTGCCTGTCCAGCTGGAAGATCATTATGACTTTCTCCAAAGTGGTATAATTCACTTCATTGTGCGAACTTGTATCGTGCAGCCGACACCAATTAGTCATGGGCTGGAAGTCTGTGTTTAGCGTAAAATGGGATGGTTCAGCACCATTTTGGTTGGTGTTTTGGTTTGGAGGTGGACCTCTGGTGTTAGCGTTATTATTCCATTATTCTTGGTTGGGCCTAGGCTCGTTGTTGAAATTTCTTCCCCTGGCATTGTTGTTTCATTGGCCGGAGAAGACATTTCCCCTCTGGGAATTTGAATTGTGGGGTGCGTAAGACCCCACCTTCAGTTGACCCATGTCCATAGTCAAAGTGGACAACATTCACCGGAGGGATTCAACCTCGGCGGTCAACTGAGTGTTAGCGTCACAATGGGATGGTTGTGGCTGTTGTTGGCTTCCTGGGAAGGCAGCAGGATTAGTCGGAGTCGAGGGCGGCAATCCTCCAGCCGCAGACGACTAGAAGAATGGCACTCTAGATGATTGTGTCTGAGTCTGTTGTGTCTGCTGAGGTTGATTCCAAGGGAAGACTTCCAGACCTGGTGTGATTTGGGTCTGGGAGGGGTAAACATATCGCGCCTGTTGGTCTATCATGGGTGGCGGAGGATTCACCGCCATTGAGGGGGCACCTATTGCCAGATTGGGATTGTATCCCCCGGCATATGCAGTTCCACCGGGGATCGTGTTATAGGGTGTGTTCTGTCCAATCCCGCCTGGGGATTTGTTGAGACCACGGGACAACTCTAAGGCCAGGTTATAGACTTTTGCCAAGGTATCCCGGTCGCCCGGGGTGGTTGTTATCCAAAGGAGGGTGGCAACAAAAGGGTCCATCACGTTGAGATATGTCTGTATGGTTACATCTGGAGATGGGACAAAAGGACCCATGCACCACTTTAGGGCACGCTGGAACCTATGGTTGAATGCTGCAAGAGGTTCATTGGGTTCCTTTCTGATGGAGATAAACTGGCTGTGGGACCAAGCTGGGTCCACATGCATGCGAAAGGCAGCCAAGAAGGTGTCCTCCATATCTTGCCAAGTGTTGATGGAGTTGGCAGGTAAGTTTAGGTACCAGTTCAACTCGCTTTGTCCTAAGGACAGGGGGAACATGCGGGTCACAACATCCTCATGCTGGATCCAGTGTCAATTCATGGCATCTTTGTATGCCTGTAAATGTTCTTCTGCGGTCCGTGAGCCTAAGTGCTCATATCGTGGGCAAATCTTCTCCGGGTGGGAGGGTAAGTCATTGATTGCACCCGGTAAAGTTCCCATTGGGGACCCAGTGTTCCCAAAATATGTGGCCATTGGGGGAACTATATGTTGGGTAGTTTGGGTACTGGTTCCCGGGACTGTCTAGGGAGTTTGGGTATTCGGAGATATGGTAGATCCCCAGACAATAGTGGCTGGTAGGACTTTAGTGGTCTGCTTCTTTCGAGCAGGAGGCTCAATTTTGACAAACCTTCCGTGGTTCAGGGCAGACCTAAGGACTCTTTCAAATTTAGCTGGGGAAAAAGACCCAATCCCACTAAAGGCTTGTCTCCTAAAACTACAACTCGGGGAACCCTCAGGAGGTGTAAAATCAGAATCTCTGGGAGGGGGTGAGTTCATGCCCTCCTTCTAGCGCCAATTTTTGTTAACAGGGTTTTGCTGACCGGGTCCACCAACAGTCATAAGTTATCACCGGGTTCCAGGGAAATCGGCCAACTCCGCTTGCAAAGGTTGTCCGGGGGAAATAAATCCTCCGGGCCTTCAAGCACCTGGGTGTCGGGTCACGACGGTGCGGGGCTCGGTTGGGAGAGGTGACTATTTTTGAGGGGAATAGCTAGTTACTTCAACTCATTCTTCCATAGATTCAGTACAGTAAGGGTTTCCCAGAGCATTCTATACTTAGCAAATAAAACGAAAAAGATCCTATAGGGTTAGAAACATTTATCTAACTACAGTCATGCTAAAATGTCTGGAACATCAACAATACTCTGAAAGACTACACTAAATACTGAAGAAATACACAACCATCAGTTAGCATTTTATCAGTAGCGGGAATAAAGAGGTCGTTAATCTACTTTAACATATCAGAGTGAAGGACATACAGAACATTAAAACATGAAATAACATTAACTCAGAAGCAGGGACGCTAACAACATCATTGCCAAGAATCCTTCCTTCTTCATTAATATTTAGTCCAGCAGGCACTGGTGCGTGATACAATGGTTGCTCTAGGGGAGCATCTAACTATCAAGAACAGAAAAATGGAGCATTGAGCTCTGCAACTAAAACTAGAAATTACTTTGCTATTGATATGGACAACAAAATCATCAATTTTGCCGACCCTTGGAAATGGACCAATTTTCCTATTTATACAACTCTTCGCTAACCCTAACCCTATTTTACATATTTCAATAGAATAGAATATTCGGGGGCCGGTACTACCTGCACCACCCTACGAAAGACCTAGAGACAGAATAGGCCTGTCATGTCAGAAGAATAAGATAAGAATATACATCAGAAGAATCAGTCTCGAGAAGAGAGCCGGAGAGGAGAAAGAAGAAAGTAGGTCCCTCAAGGACCGAGGATACATGCCTCATAAATGGGAAATGCGGCGCCCTGTCTCCAATGTGCCATATGTACCCTTGAATGGTGCCTCAAGAAGACCACCCTGTCAGAAGGCCAACTGCCGAGCCGACGTCCCTTGATGTGCCCAACTACCTTCTGACAGTCTTATTAACCACTTCTGAAAGTGACCGATCGGCCTCGGGGACCAGGACACGGATCACTTTAAAGAATACAAAATTTTGGATCTGGGACTCTGGGATCCGAAAATTTACGTCCCCAAAAGAATAAAGAATACTTAATGCTCAAGTTTCCCCAATTCCCGGAGAACGCTTAAGGCTACTTATTATCATTGAAGGCTTGAAGGAGGTGGAAAATGCCATCTTCATCTACTTTCTTCAGGCTGGCCCTTCTGTGCCTGGCTACATCAACTAGTTACCCCAGGTCCGGAACATTATTTCTGAACTCATCTGCCATCCTCGCGGTGTCATGACCTTTCAGCACCATTTCGGTCAGCTTTGCCATTTGGGCCCCATCTATCCCCTATAGGGATTGATACCGAGATGCCATCATTTCATCAAAATTCCCCAAAATTGACTCTTCGGGGGTATAAGTATCTGTACTAAGGGGATCAACCCCAGAAGCTTTTATTACAAATGATTTATACAAACTGGAAGAATACTTCACTGTGTTTACCTTTTTCTGTAAGGACTCTACCAGTTGCTTGGTTACCTCTAATGTGAGGTCCAGTCTGGAGTGCTGAGCCCTTACGAAATCAAATGATTCCTCACCCAGAATTTTGGATTCAGAAATTATATCTTCCTCCAGGGTGAGGAGCTCTTCGAGCTTTGCCTTCCATGCCTGGTAATTCTCGGCGTCACTCTCCCATTGCTCAATTAGCGCTTCTGCCTGGTGAATAACCTGCCGGGCCGTATATATATCGGGGAGAGTAGATACTAGGAAATGCCGGGTGTTTCCTATCTGTAGAGTGACCCATTCATCTACTGCCTGGGCCTTCTTTTTCATTACTCGTAGGGAGTCTATGTCACTCTGTGGTAAATCCTTTGATGTGGAGGTCTCTGAAGGAGCGGCATTAAGGGGTCAGGCCAGCTTGGTAAGCAACCCCATAAGGTTTTCATTCTTCTCTTTCTTAGCTTTGAGCCTCTGGGCCTTGTTTTCATATCGGGCTTCGACTGCCCTTGCCGCCTCCTTTAGCAGGTCTATCTCACCCTGCTTTCCTCTCTTACCCAGGGATACCTCTGCAACATTGTAATCTGTGGGGTCAGTAGTTGCTTCATCAGCGTCTGGGGGAGGTGTTGCTATGACGATAACTGTCTCTCCGCCCGGCCCAGTTTGCAGAGTATGAACGGTCTGGGCTTTCTTTGTTTTTGGCAAAGCCTGAGCTAAGGCCATCATTTCAGCTAGGGAGAGAGGGATTGCCGGAGCGGATTGGGATTTTCTTTTCCTATTTTCCACCAGCCATGGAGGTGGGAGAGGTGGCCTTCCTGCCAGAGTTTGTTCTTCAGATTCTCTCCCGGTGTCCGGTGGCGGCTGCTCCTTTTCAACATATACCTCATCTGTTCCTCTCCCTGCCGGAACCTCTTCTCCAGCAATGTCCTTTTCATTTTCTATCTCCTCAGCCTAGTCCTGGATGTCAATCAATGGGTCTGGACCCTGGTCGGCTTCCTCAAGAATTTCCTCTTCATGCTTCTCTTCTTCTTCTTCTTCATTTGTTGGCAGTAGGGGAGGTATCGGGCCGAGATTTAAAGTTTGGGCCACTGTGATAACCTGCCCGACGGTTGCCCCCGGGAGTGGCCTTGGGAACGCGGCGGATGGGGTTATAGTTGATCCCGAAGGTCTGGGTCTGGGTTCCCCAACGGATGCCATTTGTTCACTTGGTGGTTGTTGGTCCACTCCCGGACCTTGCACTGCTTGAGCCCCGGAAACAATCTCTAGTTCTGGCCTCTTTTCTTCTGTCTGCTGCTCTTGTTCTGCAGCTTCTTGTTCCAGGTATTTTGGATCCATAGCCTCTTGCTCTTCTTGTGGGACTTCTGTCCCTACTTGTGTGTCATCCCCCTAAAAATTCTTGATTTCATTGGTTGCAAATAAGTCAAATTCCTCTTCCAGAGGGGGACTGGCTGGGACTCCTGTCTGTTCTTCTTCCTTTGCTAGTTCCGGGGAACTAGAAGAAAGGATCTCCACTTCTTTTGGGAGAGATGCCTTCGGTGCCGGTTCTGCCTTAGGCTATTTGATGTGCTTTCTCTTCCTCTGGGTAATCAGAGGTGGCCCCGCATTGGCTATTGCTGCTGCCTCCATGGGATTCACCCCTGTTGCCTTAACCATTAAGGCCGCCAGTGACGGGGAGGATGGAGGACGAATTGGTCCGGCCATGAGCGGGGGAGTGGCCAGCCTCATTATTAACTGCTCCCTCATTTTTTGGGAGGCCGCCATAGATTTCTTGATCTACTCCTGAATGGGGACTTCCTGCGCAGAGGGTGTTGTAGCTATCCCTTTTCCCTCGTCTGCACCTTGTGTGGAAGTCCCGGCCCCCGGGGTCAATTTTGGTACCGGTGGTGGGGTTACCTTTGGTGTCGGTCAGGGAGTTTGGCGCATACTCCCAGGGCATACCCTCTTAAAATAGGCATGACTTCTCTCGACCACCTCTCGAGTGAAGTCCTCGATTGTGGGCCCCTCCTGGGCAGCCCAATTCATTGCCGGCAGTGGCATTTTGTCAATCCCCTTTTCTTTGTACTAGGGGTCTGTGGTGGGGGCGGTGTCTGAGAAACCTGCCGGGAACCTCCGGAGCTTTAGTTCCTGCATCATTCCGGCTATCATTCTATTGTAGTGCCTGCTCTAGACATCTATATCATCCTGGCAATTTGCCCAGAATTCCTCCAGATGTATTTGATGGGGCTCCAAAGCCCGGGGCAGTGCCGTTGCAATTCTGCCATGCGGATCAAAATTTCTCCGTGCCAAATAAAATTCCTGCAAGTTATAACATTTCAATTCATTGTCTGCCTCCTTCGCGGTGGCCAGACTGTAGGTGTAGTTCCCACAGGAGATTGGGAACGAGACGTTTGGGACCTTCTTGTGGGCCAAGAAGGTATGCAGTTCCATCATTTGCCGGCAATATTCCAGCAGCACGATCTTGTCCCCACAATGCTTGGGCAACAAGTAGGGTTTCCCAGAGAAGCCGGTGACCCTAATGTATGTATGCTTCTAGAATTGGACATAGTAGTGCCCATAACTACTAACCAATTTCATCACCTCAGTGGATAGGCGGTATTCGGTATCCCGTGTGGGCGTGAGCAAGTGGTAATAAATGAAGGAATCATTTACCCGGCAGTAACTGGGGAAGCTGGCCTCCCATTGAATCTATGGGAAATGGTCCCACGATACTTTTTTTCCCGGGCCAAGCCTGAAAACGCCATCTGTAAGTAGGCCATTGGAGTGGGGCCTCTGTTGGGCCAAAGTCCAGAAAACATAAGAAGTCATGTAGAACTTCTTCTTCTCGTTCAATTGCTGGAACTGGGAGTCGACATGATTGGAGATTATTGTCACCCAGTCAAAGAGTTCTCCCTTAGTGGAGATACCCAGGAGGAAATAGTACATCCATTTTGTGAATTCCTGGGCAGAGGGTTGCCCGAAGACCCGGGCTAGTGCTATCATCCCCATCTGGATGCTCTCCTTGAATTCAGAG
>MU223248.1:32533-67554 GCA_018584345.1 Thuja plicata
AGGCCTCAGTCCTTGTAACCACCGTGGCCCTATCAAATTGTGGGATACCCAGGCCTGCTTGGAAAGTGACTGGGTCGAGGGACACCAGTGGAGTGGGGTATCCCGTGGGTTCTGCAGCTGCGAGCATAACAGCCCAGACAGAAGAGTTATAGTTGGCAGCCAGGGTTAGAACAAGCTCTGGAGACTGCATAGAGCATGGGAAGCAAGCTGCCCGGAGGATTCCAGAACCTCCGATGTTGACTGTGAGTTTGTCCCCAGCCTGTCACCGGATGTGCATTATCTTTACTAGGGCCTGCATTTCTGCCTAAGTCTCGACACTGGCATTGGTCATCAGTTTTACCTTGGACTCAATCTTTGAGCCCACAATCTCATTATCTTGCACAAACTTCATGGTGAGGGGCAGCTTTTCCAGGGCCTTCTCCATTTTTGACTTTGCTGCTGCCCTGGTCTCGGTTGTGGTTGGTAATTCTAGACTTCCAGGAGGAGATGATGCAGACGCTTTAGACATGTTTGGAAGATGAAGTCCGGACCTGCGAGACAAAGCGACCATCAGAACATATTTATCAAAACAAAATAGTTACTCCGGGGTCCGGAGATCTTACCACCGCACCGTTTGCTTTTCCTGAAAAGTTAGTTTTATGCAAAGCTACCCGAAAAGCAAAATACATCATGAATTTTAAGGATCTTTATTACACGTCCATGTCCAGGGATTTTATCACACTTGGTAAGGACAACAGATGTGTGGTTGTAAAAAGGCCCGAAGCCCAGAGAAATGACCGTTTACTGAGAAGAATGTGAAGGTAAGTCCATGTGGGCACCACGTGCATTGGCATTAAATTGATGTGATGGCGATGACGGCGGAGCCAACTGTTCAAACTCGCAAAAAGGGAAAGCCACTTGGCTAGAAGTAATTGCGTGCATGGAAAATAAATAAGGCTCTGATAGCCTTGATGGAGGAGAGAGAAAACTGTCTGTTTGAAACTGACCGAGAGCCGAGTTTCAAACAGGTGGTTTTCTTCCTCGAAGCAAGCTTGGAGGCGAAAAACCAGAAGCAAGGGTGACTCGACCAGCTTGTCGAGCCACCGGGAAGGATACACATAGAGCTGAAGGATATATACATGGAAAGGAGGAGATATACAAGGGTTATCTACAGATATGCACATATATACATGAATATACACACGGGATGACTCCTGCGGGAAAACTAGACAAGGCAGGAACAGATATATACAGTCACTCACATTATACACACCATTTACAAACTTTGCATTATTTACAGGAAGACCATTATTTACATGATTTATATTATTTACAGACAAACAACCGCTGCACAGAGGGTGGACAACCCTTTGGCAGAGCTAACCCACCAACGGGCGGCAAGACCAAAAACCAAAAAGGACAAACATGACAGAGAAACGAAGCAAAATGAAAACAAAACCAGGCAAACCCAAGGAAAAACTAGAAAATAGAAGCAAAACAGAGAGGAGGAAAGGTGAAACACTAACCTAAAAACGTAGAAGGCGGAGGAAAGGAGGGATTACCAAAAGAACTCTGCAACAACTCGAGTCATTAGGCTGCCAAGATCACCACCACGAAGCACTTGCGTATGTCTAAGAACAACAGAAGGTGTTAAACTTTGATTATCACAAATTCTCTGTAAATGCTCTGCTAATCGCTTTGAAAACGCTCTATTTTTTTCTAAGTGCTCGAAGGTTTTAATCGCGGTAAGTGTGAAAATGATAGGTAAGTCTATTTATACCCACTGTAAAAAGTAATCCTCCTCCCTCCGGAGATCTCGGGTCAGGCGAAACCTCCGGGCTCCGGGCCCGGGGATTCCTTACGATGATATTCTTAAGAACATCATAGCAAAGAATCCTGGAGTCTGGAATCCGGCTTCCCAACAAAGGACGACCTCCGGGACCGGGATCCCAAAGGGGAAAACCACACCAAGAAAACAACACACACCGGGGAAGAGAACCCCGGAGAAAGAAAGCAAAAGGAAAAGGAAGACAAGGCAAAGCCACAGCAAAAGGCAAAGCAAAAGAAAGAAAGAGAAAAAAGGGGGACCCAACATTTTGCACACAAAATGTAGGGACGGGGATGCAGGGCATAACAGGTCTAATTCAAAAATTCTTTCAAGGCCGACCATCCCCTTTGGGATGGTCTTAGTGGGAAAATCCAAGATACCATCCTCATCTCCTCCCTATCCTATATCGTTATGTTCTTCTTCTTCCAAGATATGGTCTTCAAAAACCATGATGTTTGCTAGAAAGGAGAGGATGTGTTTGTCATATTAAAAGACCTAGAAGTGTTTTATGATATTTGGGACAGAGGGAGTAGGAACCATTTCTACTGAAAGTATCTAAAGCTAGAAAACTACCATTGGTTCGAGAGTGTTGGTAGCCATAGCAAGAGCGTCTAGAATATGATTATGTTTTTGGGGAATTATCTCAATGTCAAAGGCATCAAAATCCTCTATTAGACTCCATGCTCTATTGTGATATTCCACCAACTGTTTTTCATGGCGTGTGTATTTGTTTGACTACTAATTTAGAGTCACCCATTTTTTGGAGGTAGGTAACTCCTTTCCTTAGAGAAAATAGAAGGCCTAAGAACAAGGCCTCATATTGCATTAAATTATTTGTATAATTAAGCTATAATCGATAGGACACAAGGACATACTTTCCTTGGGGGTTAATCAATTCCACTCTAGCTCCACACCCTTGTTTTGATCTCGACCCATTGAAATTTAGGATCCACATACTATTATCGATGTTGTGGGGTATTTGGGGTTGGGCAGGACTAGGTGTTAATTTAGGAGTGAAAGAGGGTTCCACTATGTTTTTTGTGACCAGATGCACAAGGGTTGGAGGAGTTTCCACAATAGATTCCCTGACAGGTGATTCTTTGATTGTATCTAGGACCGGGTTGCAAGGTGTAAGGGTTTCTGCTTCATACCCCTTTTCTTGGGCGTCTAAGGTGTAAACAATGATGCCATTATCACACTATTTATATTCTAATTTAGAGTGATTTTGACAATGCACACTGCACTAGGAGTCCAAGATAAGAGTAGTCATTGACATACTATTATCATGGAGGTAAGCATCATTTTTCAACCTGACCATAAGGTCCTGAATTCTCTAAGTGATAGCGGGATCCTCACCGATAAATGTCCTTCCCAAAATGAAGTCTAGAGTTAAAATCTTCTTGGCCTGATACAGACCAAGCTCAAGTTAGGCATAGGCTATATCGCTATATTGAACATAATTTATGATGGATTGTTTCAACTAGGGTTCATTATCTACTTTGATATGATTTGCCTCTCCTTTCCACGAGAGCCACACGTACAAAAAATTGGTTGAGATATACCCATTGAGGGCCTTGGACCAGTTGTGGCTTTAGAGCATCCCATATGTTTCCGGGATGTTGACTACTTGGATGTCAATGACACTGGACACCTGAGGCTCCTAGACAAATTGAATTTGGACATTTTTAAGCTCACCCACCATCTTGACAACAGTCTCATCAAGTTGGATGACTACACCTTTGGATGGGGTGGGGACCATTCTGAGCTTCTTGTAGATGGATAAAGGCATGACATTTATTGAAGCTCCAGAGTCCACCAGATAGTTATGTAGGTTCTTGCTATATATTTTGAGGCTAAGTAATAAAGGGGGATCTTTGGTATTTTCACAGAACACTATCGCGTTGGCATCATCAAAAGTGACTGTCTTAGGTGGTTTAGGGTGGGTTTCTGAGTTGTCGAAATATTACATGAGGGATTTTCTTTGTTCCAGGAAGCTGATTAATACCTCCATCAAAGTCATAGAGGTAGTGGTGTTTTCCATCACCTTCGTGATGTAAAACCATGTCTTTAGGATCTTCAGACCTTTCATTTTAGAGTCGCTCATTAAATGAGGGGCAAGCCCCTTTGGGGAGGTAGATTGACATTTGCATAGGGTCTGGAGGAATTTTAATGTTCTTTGGAGGGATCAATGTCATAAATGGGCCTTTTCCAGCTTGGCTTTGTGTATTTTAAGGAGCACGTGAATTCATGAAAGTGTTGGTCTGAAAGACTGAGATGGAATCATCAAAGAACCCCTGCAAGTTGGGCTCTTCTTCATCTTCTTCATCTGCCCTAAAGAAGATGGTTTCATAGGCAAAGGAAGAATGGTAGGGCTAAAACAAGGAGTTTAGAGGGGTGGAATCAACATGTGACTGCCTATCTAATTGTGAGATCTAGATGATGTTTTCTAGTGTAGCGCAATTTACCTCACAATGTGAGCCAATATCATGTCATGAACACCAAGTGGTTAAGGGATGAAACTTGGCCAACTGTGTGGTATGACTAGGATCCACACTCCCTTGAGCACTTGATTGGTTTGGAGAAACTCCCTCATTCACTATGGTGTTCCACTATTGGTTTTTTGGTCATGAATGTTTATGGTTGCCATTGTAATTCTGGAGCCCAAATTTATTTGTACTTTATTGTCCTGAGAAGATATTTCCTCGCTGGGAGGAACTCAAGTTTTGGGATATTTAAGGTCCCATATTTAGTTTCCCTATGTCCATAGTGAGTGAGGATACGAGTCACCATAGGGATTTGACCTCGACATATAACTGAGTGGTTTGGTTGCAATGAAACAATTGGGGTCGCAAGCTAGCAGTAGTAGTCAGAGTTATGGAAGACTGGGTACTGGATCCAACTACTTGGGAAAAGGGTACCATTGAGGATTGAGATGCCAATTGTTTTGGTTGTGCCCATAGTGGATGTTCAGGGGCCCAAGGAGTTTCAACGAAGGTGGGATAAATATAATGGGGTGTCAGGTTCATCATTGGAGCACCCATTGCCAAATTGGTGTTGTATCCACCAGCATAAGTACTTCCTCCTGGATGCATGTTGTAGGTCATGCTTTGACCATTCCCGCCAGGAGTCTTGCTCAAATTCTGGGATAAATCAAGGGCGAGGTTGTAGAATTTTTTTAGAGTGTCCCTCTTGTTGGAAGTGGTAATTTTCCATAGTAAGGTCATGAAAAAGGGTTCCAACATGTTGAGGTAAGTCTGGATAGTCACCTCTATGGAGAGAATGAAAGGACATGTACATCATTTTAGAGTCCTCTAAAACCAGTGGTTGAGGGTTCCAAAAGGTTCATGAACTAATTTTAGGACCAATTAGGGTCCATGTGGACTCTAAATGCTTATAAGAATGCATCTTTCATGTCTTGCCAACTGTTAATGGAGTTGGTGGGTAGATTCAGGTACCAGTTCAATTCGCTTTCCCTGAGGGACAGTGGGAACATCTTGCTCACTACATCCTCGTGTTGAATATGATGTTTGTTCATGGCATCATTATAGGCTTGCATGTATTATTTCATAGTCTAGGGACCTAAGTGCTCGTATTTGGGACATATCTTCTCTAGATGTGGAGGAAGATCATTTACTGTGTTGGGGAATCATTCCATTGGGGAGCTGATGTTGTTGAAATATGTAGCCATGGGGACTGTGTAATTATGAGTGGTTGTGGTTTTCCCTACACCAGGCTAGGAAACTAAAATAATCTGACTACTTGTAGCCTTGAACACTTGGGTCAGAGGCTATTGTTTCTGATTAATCCTCTTTCCATAGATAGGGGGTACCTGCAAACTCTCTGGGGTTTGCGGTCAATCAAAGGATTGTTTTAAAATGTAGGGGTGAGAACAACCCTAGCCTATGGAAAGTTCATTTTCTAAGACTACTACTTGGGGAACCCTCTAGAGGTGTGGTTTTAACATTTTCCCAGGAGGATGAGCTCATGCCATCCTTCTAGCAGTAGTTTATGTTGCTGAGACTTTGTGAAGGGCTTGCCAACAGGGAGAGATTTTTCACCAGGCACCAGATTACTAGCCAACTTTGCCTGAAGAGGTTTACCAAAGAGTGGGCTCTCCTTTCCTCCAAGCACCTAGTAGTCAGGTCACGATGGTGTAGAGACTGTTTAGTTGGACAAATGACTATATATGTTAAAGGGGTTTGCTGGTTTTTACTCATCAACTCTCTGGGAACTTTGGAAAGGGTGGGGTTTCCCGCAAGAAACATTTAGCCTCTTTAACAAAGAAAATACAAAAGCTATGCCAAGGTTAGAATAAGCATCTATCTATAGTCATATTATACATTCCCAAACATAAAAAATGCTCCCGATGAAGAACTAACATTAAATATCAAATGCATACATGATCATCAATAAAACATACACCAGTAGCAAAGTAAAATATTTCATCTAATCAGTAAAAGAACTGGAGTAGAGAACATAAGGAAACATATAACATGAAAACCATTCGCTAATTCTAGAATCAGAAACAATGCAAAGTATGACATCAAGGGATATTTCTCATTCCTTCATTAAATTTGAAAGTCAATCATCACTGGTGATTAATCCATGGCTCCAAGGGAGCATTAATCTATTGAAAGCGAGCAAATAAAATAAGCTAAGAGCATAAAAGTAGTAATCACTATGGAAAAAAAAATCCTCAATTTTGTCGACCCTTAGAATGACATCAAACTTGTTATTTATAGACAAGATTATCTACATCGAGACTCCAACCTATACAACCTACTCATGTACATCAGCTATAATCTCTACAGCTGGTACTGTAACCACCTAGATTTGGTCAGTTTTGACTATAGACCCTATTTTCCCTAAGTGTGATCATACCCCCAATTATGTCATGACAATGTTACTTTGGCATAATTCATTTTAAATCAGATTTAATGTCCTAGGTGATTTTTATCACTGAATTATATTAGCTACTACAACCATACAATCCAAATCAATTCAAACCAATTAAAACAAATCAAATTCAAACATGGCTATAGTATTTAATCATAAAGGAATTAAATAAAACCCTAAATCAATTATTCACTTGCAAATGAACCCATTCCGCTAGCCTAATTAATTTAATTAAATTGGCTATAGTCCTATTGATTATTAAAAAACAATTAATTGTTTAAATAATTAATATCCTATTTCTAAATGAATTAAATAAGTTTAATTCATTTCATTAATATTCCTCTAAACCCCCAACCTAACCCACTTCAAACACTTTGACCCTGGGTTTGAACCTATCCCAACCCATTCACCCTATGCTAATCTAATTCTAATCCTAAAAACATCCTAACCCATCTCCTAATATTGTCACATTCCATTAGGGAGTGATTACGGATTCCACCCACTTGAGAAAGTCAAGGAATCTCATGATTCCTTTCCTCAAGTCCACTTTCTCAAGCCACCCTCTTACACCCTTCCCATGCTTCTTTAAGACTCTCATAAATTCCTCATTAATGTAGATTCCTTAAGCCCATGTCTCCACCATGCCTATTGAATACCTTTGGCATTTATTTCCTCTTACACACCATTAATGAGTTTTTCAACTCCATTAATGCACCTTGTCCCCCCTCTCTCTCCTCATTTTTCTATAAATAGAAGGGGTTTTTGAGCACAAATAAGCCTTCATTTTTAGAGTAAAATTGCATTGTTATGCTGTTAGAATAAACCTAGCTTCATATCATATTTTGGATTTCATGTTCATGCATTTTTATTATCTTCACTTTTAGAGCTAATATGCATGTTTTCTTATCATTTAGTTTGTTTTAACTCAAATCTTTCATGCTAAGTTGTATATGTCACTGATAGTAGCATAATCTGAGGGCTATTGTGTTACTTATCATACTCTTCTTAGTTAGAAAGAAATAGGTCAATTTTAGTTGTTTTATATGCTCATCTAACCATGTTTTCCACTAATGCAATGACCTATTGAAGTGTTGTGTCTCTCTTAACAGGTACAAAAATCACACACACAGGTACTACCTGCACTGTCACAATCACCTTATTATATATAGTCATTTGAGAAGATAGAAGATAAAATAAAGAATATAGAAGAAGAATAATCTGGGAGATCCGTTATCAGGAAGAGAACCCTCGTACTTGTTTATGTGATCGTGCATCCTGGGTATCTTGGGCCATACGCTTCATAAATGCAATTTCGGCCCCCTATCTCTAAGTACCCTCTCTATACACTAGGTATTAAATGATGAATCAATGCCTCAGGGATTGGAAGGCATCTATAGTTATCCATCCTTCCTCTATCTCTATCAGGCCACACTATACCTACCTTTCCTTCTAACAAGACTGGCAACAAATCTTGAATGGTGATTGGTAAGCTCTGGAGAAATCATCGATGCAAATCACTATAAAGAATACAAAAATGGAACCTGGAATTCCAGGCTCTGGAAGCTTGTGCTCAAAGAATAAAGAATGAAACAATAGACCCATGGGAGAAAGAATTCTCAGAGTCTGAAGGACTTATTGGTCCTTGAACTTTTTTGTATGTACTCATGTGTAGAATTTATGCCTTAAATGTATTCTTGTTTCATGACTTGTGTATATTCATGTGTGTGCTTTATAACTTAATGTACTTATGTGTGTACTTTATGTGTATTCACATATATTCTTCATAACCTAAATTCATGTGTACCGAAAACATGCATGACAAGTGAATTCATGTGTATGATTCCTAATCTATGTGCTACATGTATGCTTCATGACTTACCTAAATTTATGTGTATGCTTTATGTGCTACATGTGTTCACATGTGTACTTCATTATATAAGTGAATTCATGCTTTATGTGCTACATTGTATTCATGTGTATCCTTCATGTGCTATATGTATGCTTCATTACTTAAGTGAATCCTTATGTATGTACTATGTGTATACTTCCTGACTTTAGTAAATTTATGTATATACTTCATGTTGTGTATTTACATATATGCTTTATGACTTAAATGAATTAATGTATATGCTTCATGTCCTATGTGCTATGAATATTCATGTGTATGATTTATGACAAGTGAATTCATACGTTACAAGTATTATGTTTGGCTTAATAATAATCATGTTTTATGCATTATTCACATGCATGCTTCATGTGTATGCTTCATAAGTGTATAAAAACTATGTGTATGATTCATGCATTCATAGATATCCACATTTTTGATTCATTCTTTATGGATATCTAAATGTGTGATTCATGCCTTGAGAATATGATCACTTCCTTATGTACAATCATGACTATAATCATGCCTTATGAGTGTTGGTCTGTACGATCTATGCCTTACATGTATTTGTGGGTACCCTTCATGATTTGAAGGTTTTCTTGAAAGGTGATATTCAAAAAACAAGTTGGGATACATTATGATCCTAAATCATCCTTTGAAGGGTTGCTCCAAATCCCTCTACAAACATGATCAATAGATACATTCTGATCATAAATCATCCTAAGAACTCAAAACATCAATTTCTAGTCTATTATTGACCCTTTGACCACATTTTGTTAGAGTAAAAAGGTATTTTCACTTATTAATTAAATCATTATTGATTTAATTATTAAGTCACTTTTTATCTCTAGTTCACTTAAGCTAAACTTTAGGCATATAATAATTAATTCTATTATTAATTATTATCATGCAACCTAGGTTTCTCCACCTTATGGTGTTCGATCTCCTTTATAAGGATTGATCTCTCTGTAATTATTAATTCTTTTGTAATTCCCTCTATTCTCTCTTTGAATAAATATTTCATCTTTCAGATCATTATGAGTCGTGTCTCCATTCTTTGATTTTGTGACAAGTATTTTGCATATAGTGGATCTTTGTGATTGAATTCTTTGAATTCTAACATATTTGACCATGTAGTCCAAGATACAAGCCTCGAAAGATTACTGCTCGATAGTGCTTAGTTCACCTTGGAGACATTTCAGTCCAGTGTGTTCGTGAACGTTCTAGTGACTCCATGGGAAAAAAAAGTTGCCACTAGTGTTTACCTGGCCAAATGGAAATATGATACAAGAAGGGAAGGAAGACAAGGGTCCAAGAAAATCTCAGCTATCCAAACCAACATGTAGAAAACTCGGAAGCAACAACACAAAAAGGGAGAGAAGAAACAACAAAACATTTATATTATTTCATCAAACTTATTACATGCTGGGCTATAAGGCCTTCCCAGTTTTAACCATATACATTAAGATGTTTACAAAGTAATCTTCATACATGTGAGGTCATAGAACTGTGATCTGAATCTTCTAACACTCACTTCTATCCCAAAAATTGATCCTCATCTAAGAACAGAAAACCAAATATATACAAGACTCCACCAAAGAGGTTGGCACTCAGATCCTAAATATCCAACATAGGAAACAACAAAGACCCAGATTTAAGTCCACACACATCCCAATGAGAGATCTCAACATTAATTATGCTACAGAAATTAAATTTAGAAGTTAGCCAAAATATCCAACTAAAAAAACACAACTCGGTAAGAAATCCAACCGAGCACCAAGACCAGTCGGTGAAAACCCACCGAGAAGCCAAGAAACTATCGAGCCCCATCGGTAAATCACGCCACCGAGTAGTCAAAATTAATACTGAGACCCATTGGTAAAGAAAGACCGAACAAGTAACCAAGCCCGAGAGGAGAACAATAAGTCTTCAACCGAGCAAACAAAATCTGTTACAGAGCACTTTACCTAGAAGTCTCCAAAAATCTACCAAACCAAAATAGACATATTTTTGGTTGATACAGGATTTCAAAGAACCCTAGATGCTCTTGAATCAAACACATGGAGTTAAAAGAAATGATTCTCCAAATCACATGTCAGGTCCAACCTGAATTGAATCCAACCCAGATTGAGAAATCCAAGATAAGTCCTCAATCAGTCTGTTCTTCCATTTTACCAGATATTCCATGTAATCCCTTCCTCTTGTACTTCTACCAACTCTCTATTTCAAAATCTACTCAACTCCCTCTATCTATTTCTTAGGATAATCACTCGGTACTGTCACTTCTTCATTAGGTTCATGATACTCATACAAATCTAAAATATTGAATATAGGTGATATATCCATGTCATCAGGTAATTCTACTTCATACGCATTTCCACTGTCAAATCTTATCAATATCTTGTAAGGACCAAATTTCTTCATTTTCAATTTACCATATGTTCCAATAGGAAATCTACCTTTCTTTAAATGAGCCATAATTGCATCACCAAATTGAAAATTTTTATGTCTCCTTGATCTATCTGCACTATCCTTGTATTTTTGATTACTTTGTTCCAACTTATGATTCACTTCCTCATACAATTTCTTCATAAAATCAACAAATCTCTCTCCTTCATCACTCCTCTTTTCTTCTCTAAAAATATCTCTTAAGTCTGATATACCTCTTGATTATGTGTCAATAACAATATCTGAATGTTTCTTTCCAGAACTTCTATTCATTGAATTATTATATGCAAACTCTTCTTGTGCCAATATCAAATCCCAATTACTAGCAATGTCTCCAACTAAGAATCTTAACAAGTTACCCAAACTTTGGTTTACAATCTCTGTTTGTCCATTAATTTGTGGATGAAATGTAGAACTATGATAGGAATAACTGAGAGGGGGGGGGGTGTGAATCAGTGGCCTAAAAAATATTCCAATAAATCAACCCAAAAACTTAGTACCACAATATTAAGCTGCTAGTTATCTTCAATCCTACAAGGTGAATGCTTTGAAACAATATTAACAAATAACTACTAGTCGGGGTTCACTGTTAAACCTTATTCTCACTGTTTACCAATTAGCAGTCTTTCATTTACTGAAAAATAGTAAATTGCTTAGCGTATACCGATCAATCTAGAATTAGTTATGTGTAATGCAAAAAACTAAAGTAATGACTCATAAACACAATGACACATGTATTTTTAACATGGAAACACTTTTAAGGGAGAAACCACTAGGGACCGGTAACCCAAATTTTTCACTCTTCTAATGTGAGCTCAGTGAAGAGCCAACCCTGTTAAAGGTTACAAACACACTATTAGGTGTGACCTTGCTAGAGGATTTATATAGAATATTTTGTCACTTGATATCGAGCATCTCTATGCTACCTTCCATGACCAAACCCTGGCTTATCCAATGGTATCTAACATCTCATGCTATCTTCATGATCAGAATTTTTGATACTCCTTGGGATGTATCTCAATATAGAAAGGATTTTTAAGTCCCGCTTGGTTAAGAGACTTTCTGAATAAATGGTTAAATTAAAATAGTAAATGATCTATTCACACATACAACTTAGACTTGCAGATTTTCAGATCTATTGTAAGCTCACAATACCTTTCTGATCAATGTGTCTTTTCAATACCTTTGCTCCACTTCTTTCTTCTTAGTGATGCTATGCTTCTCTATTGATCGGTGTCCATAGAAATCTTTAGCTCTTTCCTCAGCTTGATTGATCAAGACTGTATGAAGTTGTTCTTGATGACATGTAACTGATTGAATGTTTGATAATGTTAAGTTGAAAGATAATACAAGTCATTAAATTAGTTAATGGACTGTATTGTCATTTGATGTCAACTTGATATCATTTGTATAGTCATGTACATAATGCCAAAGACTTCAGAGAACCAAAGGAACCAAAGTTATGCTTTTAGAAATGCATAAAAGTCAAGTATTCACTAAGTGACAAACAACACCAACTGAGTGCACACCGTCGGATAGAGCAAAGAAGAACAATCATAGTGATACCCGATGATCAGAAGCATAGTGTTTCCCAATGAAGAAAAACCACATAATGCCTAATGAGAAAAGTCAGAAGGTTGCCCGATGAGCTAAAGACTCAAAGTGCCCGACGACCAAAGATACAGAGTTGCCTGACGAGTAAAATTCCAATGATGCCCGATGAATGGAGATCACAAAGCTAACTAGAGTCTCATTGACGGATCAGTCAGTTGTCACTGATGACTAACTACAGTGGCGATCGACAGAATAGAGAGTTCAGAAAATGACAAAATATCTTGCTGACAGAGCTAAATATAGACTTAAATGGTTGTCTACTTTATTTTATTCAACCAGAGTTAAGTGATTGATTTAAAGTTGATTTGTACAGTTGGCAAGAAGATATCTACAAGACAAATTAGGAGTTATGCTTTAAATCTAATTGGCTATATTATTTATCATGCTAAGAATCAAGAACCAAGAAACATTGAATATTATGTCTATATAAGAGATAAGCTTAATTCATTACGAATGGGATTAAGGGGAGTAAATAGAAAGAGGATGCTGAAGGGAAACTGATAAAGACAAACTTCATGTAGTGCCGATCAAACAAGCTAACGGAAGAGCTAAGGAATTCTACAGACACTAATGAACAGTGAGCACAGCATCACAGAGTAGAAAGTATGGATCACAAGGATTGAATTGATACATTGGTCAGAGATGTAATGTACTTAAATAGATCTGAACATCTAAAATTCAAGTTGAAATATGAATAGGTCATAGTGTTTCAGTTTAACCATTGAAGCATCAAGTCTCTTAATTGAGCAGGACTTAACAATCTTCTATATATTGAGGTACATCTCAAGGAGTGCCAAAAAGGTTGATTCATGAAAGTAGCATTGGACTTGCCCGATACCTATTGACAGTCTAAGAAGGAGGGTGATTCAAGGATGGTAGCAATAGATTCCCAATACTAAGTGACAACCTCTATGTATAAAATCCTCTAACAAGGTCGCACTTAATAGTGTGTTTGTAACCTTTAACAGGGTTGGCTCCTAACAAGGCTCACTTCAAAAGAGTAAAAATTTGGGGTACCAGTCCCAGTGGTTTTTCCCTTAACATGATTTCCATGTTAAAATTCATATGTTATGTGTGTATGATTCATTTCTTTACTATTTTGCATCTTACAAAGCTAACTCTGGATTGATCGGTATACTCTGCTTATTTACTGAGTTTCAGTAAATAGTTATACTGCTTATCAGTAATCAAGAAAGAATAAGGATTGATAGAGAAAACCGATAGATAGTTAATCATTATTAGTATTTCATGGCATGCATTGTTTAGGGACATAATAATATGATATTTATTAATTGGTGGTTAGGTTTGAAGGATAAATTTTTTAGGCCACTGATTCACCCCCCCTTTCAGTTATTGCTAAAAATTGGTATCTAAGCTTGTGTGCTTAGAAAGGAAGGTTTCAAGACCTAAGCTAAAGATCACAAGATGAACAGATGAGATGTCCCCAAGCTGAACAAAGATAACTTTGCTTCATGGCAAAGTAGGATAAGACTCCACTTATCAGGTATTGGTAATGGTGTTACTCAATTCCTAGATACTGAATATGTGTTTCCCAAAGGAGCATTAACAAAAAATCAATTGAGAGAGAAGCATGAGCACAATTGCATGGTCATAGAGCTTTCTTCCTCACTCTTTGATGCTAAATTTGAAGATGTCAAAGATTGCAAAATTGCAAAGAAGATGTGGGACAAACTAAAGCTTGTACATGGAGGTGATACAAATGTTCTAAGAGCCAAGGTAGAAATCCTTAGAGGAAAGTTTGATGATCTCAAAATGAAAGAAGGGGAAAGCATCACACAGTACAACACAAGAATCAAATAAGTAGTCAATGCTATACGAGGAGTTGGAGGTACACTTGAAGAGGAGATAGTGGTAAGTAAAATCTTAAGAACCTTACTGCCTATATATGCTATTAGAGTTTCTACCATTCAATAAATGAGAGTAGTAACAAACAATAGAGTTACTCTTGATAGTTTAATTGGTAGACTGATTTCATTTGAGATGAGTAACTTTGATAATAGTGTCTTACCAAACTTAGAGTCTGCATTTAAATCTTCTATGAGAATAAGCAAATCAAGTCATAGACACACATCTAGAAGAGATAGTTAAAGTGAAAGTGAAGAAGAAGATCTAGATAAAATAAAAGCACTTATGGCTAGAAGAATGTAGAGAGGCAAAGGTAAATACAAAGGCAAGTTACCACTTGTATGCTTTAATTGTAAAGAGATTGGACACTTTTCTACAAGATGTCCTAACAAAAGAAAAGATGACAGTGTTAATGATAGATCTTTTGAGAAGAAATCTGACAGAGGTGATAACAAAGATTACAGAAATTACCAGCAATTAGAAAGAAGAGATACCTGAGACTACAAGGACAAAGGCAAGAAAGCCAGCTACTTAGCTACTTGCAAAGATGAAGATACTAACACTGAACCTGATGAAGACATTGATATGGTGTTTGTGGCTGTGAAAGATGATTCAAATGAAGATGAAAGGTATGTAGAAACTGCACTCATATCTAAGGTTAGAAAGAATGACATCTATATTATAGATAGTGGCTACACTCACCACATGACCGGTGATAAAGAAAATTTTAACACTTTTGAGTATTACAATGGTGTTATAGAAAGAATGGGTAATGATACACCTTGTACAATTGAAGGTAAAGAAACTATAATGGTTAATAACCTGATTAAATGTGAAAATGCTTATTGGGTAAAAGGATTGAATTATAATATGTTGAGTGTTTCTTAGCTAAATAATTCAGGTCACAGAGTAGAATTTGAGAATAAGAAGGCAAAGATCTTCAATGAATCAGGAAGATTGATTGGTACCAGTGTACAGACAAAAGGTAACTTATTCTATTTGAATGATACTAACACCACTTTCTTAATGACTAGAAACAAAGACATATTGTTGTGGCACAAAAGATTGTGTCATGTGAATTTTGACAACATGATGAAAATAAGCAGAAGGAGAAATGTAAGAGGCTTACCGACGATGTCAAATCCTGACAACATCATGTGCAAGAATTATAAAAAATGTAAGATGACAAAGTCTAGTTTCAAAAGTAAATCCATACATCTGATGATATTCTAGAATTAGTCCATAATGATCTATGTGGACCAATGAGGACAAAGAGTTATTATGGAGATAGATATTTTATTCTCTTTGTTGATGATTACTCTAGAATGATGATAGTCATGTTTCTAAAAGAAAAATCTGAAGCATTAAAGATGTTTAAATGGTATAAGGATATGGTAGAGAAACAAAGTGGTAATGATTTGAAATGCTTGAGATCAGATTGAGGAGGAGAGTTTATATCAGATGAATTCACTAATTTCTGCAATGAGCATGGTATAAAAAGACAAGTTTTTGCAACAAGAACACCACAACAAAATGGGATTACTGAGAGAAGGAATATATCCATAGTTGATTGTGCTAGATCACTGATGATAGAGAAAGGCATCACCCAAATATTCTAGAGGGAAGCTATCAGTACTTCCATCTACACATTAAACATAGTACAATTGAAGAAGGACACAAAGAAGACACCCTATGAGCTATGGTATGGTAAAACACCAAATATAAGTTACTTCAAAATATTTGGTAGTCAATGTTATATCTTAAAGGATGATAGAAATGGAAATCTTGGCACCAAGAGTGATGAATGTATCTTTCTAGGGTATTCCACCAAAAGCAAGGCTTATAAATGTCTTATTAAGGCTTCTAACAAAATTGTTGAAAGTGAAAATGTGAAGATAAATGAATTTGTAGAAAAGAATGAGCTGGAAGGCACAAAAGAACCAGAGGACTACAACAAGTTTGTATACTGTGAAGAACCTAACACTCTACCTAAGAAATAGTGCTTAATTATAGAGAAACAAAATGTTGTAACCAACGGTCAGGCTACAAATACTGATGGTCAGGATAATAATCAAAATAATGTATAGAGTGATGAAGAATAGAATGAAGGACAAAATGATGATCAAGATGATAGACAAAGAGCTAAACTAGTTCTTGCCAGATATGTAAGAAGGAACCATCCAGAGATCCAAATAATAGGAGATAAGAAAGTTGGTGCAAGAACAAGATGTAAGTCTCTAAACACAAGTTGTTTAATTTATGAGTTTGAACCAAAATCTGTCAATGTTGCACTTGATAATGAAGAATGGATAAGTGCTATGAATGATGATATTAAGCAGATTGAGAAAAATAAGACATGGTAACTTGTACCAAGACCAGATGACAAGAATGCCATCGGTACTAAATGGATATTCAGGAACAAGCTGAATGAGAATGGAGAAGTCACAAGAAACAAAGCAAGACTAGTATGTAAGGGGTATGCAAAAGAGGAAGGTATTGACTATGGAGAGACCTTTGCACCAATTTCTAGGCTAGAAGGTGTAAGAATACTACTTTCTTATGCTGCATTCAAAGGATTTAAGGTATACTAGATGGATGTCAAATCAACATTCCTAAATGGAATACTTGAAGAAGAGGTATACATTGAGCAAGCAAAAGAGTTTGTAGATCCAGACAAGAGAAACATGGTATGTAGACTTAATAAAGCCTTGTATGGATTGAAATAAGTTCCTAGAGCCTGGTATGAATGACTTCATTCCTATCTTATAAGTATTGGATTTATAAGGACTAGTGAAAACAATAATCTTTATTTGAAGGAAGATACTGATGCTAACACTTTGATTGTAGAAATATTTGTTGATGACATCATATTTGGAGGCAATGATATGCTATGCAAATCATTTTCTAATGAGATGAGCAAAGAGTTTGAGATGTCTATGTTTGGAGAGATCAAGTTCTTTCTCGGTCTATAGATCATGCAACAATGTGAAGGTATTTTCATTACACAGTCCAAATACATTAAAGAGGTCCTGAAAATATTCAAGATGGAAGATTCCAAACCAGTTGGAACACCGATGGCTACTGGTGTAAGTTGACAAAGGAGGACAAGACAACAGAGGTAAATCAAACTTTGTATAGATCAATGATTGGAAAACTCATGTATGTTGTATACACTTGACCAGATATTGCACATGTAGTAGGAATAGTTGCAAGATTTTATGCTAATCCCAGAGAGTCACATATGACTGCTGTGAAAATAATTCTAAGATATCTGAAGAATACCAAGGAATATGGATTATGGTATAGAAGAGAAGGAAAATTTGAACTTAAGGTGTTTACCGATGCTGATTGGGCTGGAAATCTTGATGACCGGAAGAGCACAACTAGAGGAGCATTCTTTATGGGTGACAGACTTGTCACATGGATTAGCAAAAAACAAGGATGCATCTCTCAGTCTACTGCAAAAGCAAAGTATGTTGTTGCTGCTGCAAATTGCTCAAATATTGCATGGATCAAATAGTTACTGGAAGGTATGCATATGAAGATCCTAGAACTAGTAATTATCTATTGTGATAACACCAGTGCAATAAAAATTTCCAAGAATCCAGTCATTCATGCTAAGACTAAACACATTGCCATCAAGTATCATTATCTGAGAGAACAAGTTCAAGCAAAGGAGGTGACACTTGAGTATGTGAAATCTAAAGAACAATTAGCTGATATCTTCACCAAGCCACTACCCAATGATACATTTGAATACTTGAGGAAAAGAATAGGGGTCAAACCCTTGTCTACTAGTCAATAAATGACTAGAAGGCTACATCAACATACATATTATCAGAATATCATTAATGTTGATACAAGCAAAGAGATGAAATTCAAGGCTACATTTATATATAGATAGGTATATATCATCACCGAGCACTAGAGCATATTGTTGTATTGCTAATGGATAAGGGAAATTCAAGGAATATATTATGGATAAAGAGAAACAATTGTTTGACATTGATGTCAGATATTTGTAAGATATTTGTTTGGCATTTTTGTCAAAGGGAGAGAGATTATCCATATTATCATATTCTAAGCTAAAACAAAGCTTACCGATGGTTAGACATTTATCGGTTAAGAAAACAAAAAGATTGGTAGTTTGATGAATCTCAACTATTTTATTTCATATTGTATTAGAAATAGTATAGTGTGATAATATAGAATGTTTCCATCAATGCCAAAGGGAGAGATTGATGACATGTAACTGATTGAATGTTTGATAATGTTAAGTTGAAAGATAATACAAGTCATTAAATTAGTTAATGGACTGTATTTTCATTGATGTCAACTTGATATCATCTGTACGGTCATGTACATAATGCCAAAGACTTCAGAGAACCAAAGGAACCAAAGTTATACTTTCAATAATGCATAAAAGTTAAGTATTCACTAAGTGCCAAACAACACCAATGGAGTGCACACCGTCGGACAGAGCAAAGAAGAACAGTCATAGTGATACCCAATGATCAGAAGCATAGTGTTTCCCAATGAAGCAAAAACATAGAATGTCTGACGAGAAAATTCAGAAGGTTGCCCGATGAGCTAAAGACTCAAAGTGCCTGACGACCAAAGATACAGAGTTGCTCGACGAGTAAAATTCCAATGATGCCTGACGTAGGGAGATCAAAAAGCTAACTGGAGTATCACTGATGGATCAATTAGTTGTCATTGACAACTAACTATAGTGGTGAATGACAGAATAGAGAGTTTAGAAAATGACAAAATATCTAGCTGGCAGAGCTAAATATAGACTGAACTGGTTGTCTACTTTGTTTTGTCCCTTTACTGGATAGATATATCAGCTTCTAATTCTATTTCTAATATGTGCTCTGCCTTGACTATTCCTCTCCTTGATCATCTCTTTTTCTTTTGACAATAATCTCTCCCTTAGTATGTATTCTCTTCCTTATGTTATTTCTCTCCCTTCAATGGATATTTCATATGTAGTCTCTCCCTTTGGATATTCTGGATATTCTCTCCCTTTGGATAATGATAATCTCTCCCTTCAAATATTTGATAATGATATAATCTCTCCCTTTGACAACAATGCCAAAGTAAACTTTTTTCATGCCAAAGGTATATCCTTTCACCCTTTTTAAATATACTCCTTGAATTTCCCTATCCATCAGTAATATAGTGACTCTGGTGTTCAGTGCAGATTTGTACCTTACTGTGTACAAATGTATCTTTGCAGTCCATTTTTCTTGCTTGCATCAACATGAATGATCTTCTAATTGTGTGTAGGCTGATGCAGCCTCCTAGTCAACTTACTGACCAATAAACAAGGGTTGGACCCCTAGTCTCTGTATCAGGTACTGAAATGTATCTTTTGGCAATGGCTTGGTAAATAAGTTAGCTAATCATTCCTTGGATTGAACATATTATAGTATCACTTCTTTTTCTTGCACTTATTCTCTTAAGTAATGATACTTGATAGAAATATGCTTAGTCTTATCATGCATGACTGTATTCTTTGATATGTTTATTGCACTGGTATTATACCAATAGATAATCACTGGTTCAAGAATCTTCATTCATACCTTACAATAACTATTTGTTCCATGCAATATTAGAGCAGTTTGCAGTAGCAACCACATATTCTACTTCTTCAGTAGACTGTGAGATGCATTGTTGCTTCTTGCTAATCCATGTGACAAGTCTGTCACCCATGAAGAATGCTCCTCCAGTTGTGATCGTTCAGTTATCTAGGTTTCTAGCCCAATCAACATCTATATAGACTTGAAGCTCAAATTCTCCTTCTCTTTTATACCATAAGCCATAGTCCTCGGTGTTCTTTAGATATCTCAGAATTCTCTTGATAGTAGTCATGTGTGATTCTTTGGGATTAGCAGAGAATCTTGCAACTATTCCAACTGCATGTGCTATTTCTGGTCTGGTATGAACAACATACATTAGTTTTCCAATCATTGATCTATACAAGGTCTATTTTACCTCTTTTGATTTGTCTTCTTTTGTCAGCTTACATCCAGTTGCCATAGGTGTTCCAACTGGCTTGGAATCTTCCATCTTGAATATCTTCAACACTTCCTTGATGTATTTGGATTGAGAGATATATATGCTTGCATCTTGTTGAAGAATCTATAGACCAAGAAAGAATTTGATCTCCCCAAACATAGACATTTCAAACTCTTTTCTCATTTCAGTAGCAAAGGATTTACATAAAATTTCATTTCCCCCAAATATGATATCATCAACAAATATTTTAGTAATCAAAATATTACCATCGATATCTTCTTTTAAGTAGACATTGCTATTTTCACTTATTCTTAAAAATTCAATGCTTATGAGATAGGAGTGAATTATCTCATACCAGGCTCTAGGTGCTTGTTTCAATCTGTAAAAGGCTTTATGTGGTCTACATACCATATTTCTCTTGTCTGGATCAACAAACCCTTCTGGTTGTTCAATGTATACCTGTTCTTCTAGTATTCCATTTAGGAATGCAGATTTGACATCCATCTGGTATACCTTGAATCCTTTGAATGTAGAATAAGCAAGAAGAATTCTAACTCCTAGTCTAGAAATGGGTGAAAAGGTTTCACCATAGTCAATACCTTCCTCTTGTGCATACCCCTTGCATACTAATCTTGCTTTGTTTCTTGTGACTTTTCCATTCTCATTCAGCTTGTTTCTAAATATCCATTTGGTACCGATGAAATTATTGTCATCTGGTCTTGGTACTAATGTCCATGTACTTTTATTCTCAATCTTCTCTATCTCTTCATTCATAGCACTAACCCATTCCTCATTTTCAAGTGCAGTATTAAGAGATTTAGGCTCAAAATCACAAAGTAAACATCTAGTGTTTAGTGAATTACTTCTTGTTCTCATTCCAGCCTTCTTGTCTCCTATGATCTGATTCTATGGATGATGTCTTTTGACATACTTGGAAAGTTTCAGTTCAGCTCTTTGTCCATCATTTTGATCATCTTCTTGACCTTCATTCTGATCTCCATCTCTTAGATGTTAGCTTGAGTATTTTCCTAATTTTTAGTAATTGTAGCCTGATGCTCGGGTGCAATGTTCTGTTGCTCAGGAGTGATACATTGTTGCTCAGGTAGAGTGTCAGGTTCTTTGGTGTAAACAAACCTATTATAGTCTTTTGGTTCTTTTCTTCTTTTCTCATCATTTTTCTCTGTATATTCATCTATTCTGAGATTTGCTCTTTCAATGATTTTGTTAGAGGACTTGTTAAGACATTTATAAGCCTTGCTCTTGGTAGAATAACCTAGAAAGATACCTTCATCAATTTTGGAGTCAAGCTTTCCATTTCTATCATATTTCAAAATATAACCTTGACTACCAAAAATTCTGAAGTAACTTACATTGGGTGTGTAACCATATCAAAACTCATAGGGTGTCTTTTTGGTGTCTTTCTTCAATTGTACTTTGTTCAATGTGTAGACAAAATTAATGAAAGATTCCCTCTAGAATGTTTGAGTGATGATTTTCTCAATCATCAGTGTTCTTGCACAGTCAACAATTGATCTGTTTCTCCTTTTAAAATTCCCATTTTGCTGTGGTGTTCTTGGTGCAAAAACTTGTCTTTTAATTCCATGCTCATTGCAATAGTTAGTGAATTCATCAGAAACAAATTCCCGTCCTCTATCTGATCTTAAGAATTTCAATTCCTTACCACTTTTTTTTTCTACCATAGCCTTATACCATTTAAACATCTTGAATGCTTCTGATTTATCTTTTAAGAACATAACTGTCATCATTCCAGAATAATAATCTACAAAGAGAATGAAATACCTATCACCATAGTAACTCTTTGTTCTCATGGGTCCACATTAATCAGTATGGACTAATTCTAGAATTGTATTAGATGTATGGGCTTTACCCTTGAAACTAGACTTTTTCATCTTACCTTTTTGACAATTTTTACACATAATATGCTCGAGCTTTGACATGCTTGGTAAGCCTCTTACTCTTATTTTATTTCTTATCTTTATCATGTTGTCAAAATTCACATGACATAATCTCTTATGTCACAACCATATGTCTTCATTTCTAGCCATTAAACAAGTGGTGTTAATGTCATCAAGATAGAAAATTTTACCTTTTGTCTGTTCACCAGTTCCAATCAACCTTCCTAATTCATTGAAAATATTTGCCTTCTTATTTTAAATTGCTACTCTCTAACCTATGTTATTCAGCTATGAAACACTCAACATATTATAATTAAGTCCTTTTACCCAGTAAGCATTTTCACATTTGATCAGGTTGTTCAAAATTATGGTTCCTTTACCTTCAACTAGACAAGGTGTGTCATTACCCATTCTTATTGATCCACCATTATAGTACTCAAAAGCTTTAAATTTTTGTTTATCACCAGTCATGTGGTGAGTACAGCCACTATCTATAATCTAGACATCATTCTTACTAACCTTAGATATGAGTGCAGTATCTACATATCTTTCTTCTTCTTCTTCTTCTTTGTCTGAATCATCCTTCATGGCTACAAATACCATCTCAATGTCTTCATCAGATCCCGTGTTAGTGTTTTTAGCTCTGTTCTCAGCAAGGTAAAAATATTTCTTTCCTTTGTCCTTGTAGTCTTGGGTATCTCTTCTATCAGATTTTTGGTTGCTTCGGTAATCTCTGTTATCACCTCGGTCAAACTTCTTTTCATATGTTCTGTCATTACTTCTATCATCTTTTCTTCTGTTAGGACATCTTGCAGCAAATTCTCCAACCTCTTTACAATTAAAATATAAAAGTGGTAATTTACCTTTGTATCTACCTTTGCCTCTCTGCAATCTTCTTTCCATTAGTGCTTCAATCTCATTAAGTCCTTGGTCATCACTATCACTTTTACTATCATTCCTCATAGTGTGTTTATGACTTGACTTACTTATTTTCAAAGAAGATTTGAATGCAGACTCTATAGATGGTAAGACACTATTATCAAAGTTATTCATCTCAAATGAAATCAGTTTACCAATCAGACTATCTAGAGTAACATTATTGTTTGCAACTGATCTCATTTCTTATATAGCAGATACTCTAATATAATATATAGACAGTAAGGTTCTTAGGATTTTACTTACCACTTTCTCTTCTTCAAGTACACCTCCAACTCCTCAGATAACATTTACTACCTCTTTGATTCTACAGCTATACTGAGTGATATTTTCTCCTTCTTTAATCCTTAGGTCATCAAACCTCCCTCTTAGGATTTCTTCCTTGGCTCTTAGTAAATTAGCATATCCTCCATATACCAATGCCAATTTATCCCACATTTGCTTTGCAGAGGTGTAGGTTTTGACATCTTCAAACTCAGCATCAGAGAGTGAGGAAGCAAGTTCTATCATCATGCAATTGTGCTCATGCTTTTCTCTCAATTGCTCAAGTGTGTGAGGTCCTGTAGGCAACACATATTTAGTATCTATGTGTTGAGTAACATCATTACCAATACATGATAGGTGAAGTCTTATTCTTCTTTTCCATGATGCAAAGTTGTCTTTATTCAACTTGGGCACATCTCGTTTGTTCATCTTGTGATCTTTTGCTTGAGCTGTTAAACTCCCTTTCTAAGAACACAAGCTCTAATACCAATTGTTAGAAATAAATGAGAGGGGGGGGGGGGGGGGAATCAGTGNGGGGGGGTGAATCAGTGGCCCAAAAAATATTCCAATAAATCAACCCAAAAACTTAGTACCACAATATTAAGCCTCTAGTGATCTTCAGTCCTACAAGATGAATGCCTCAAACAATCTTAACAAATAACTACTACTCAGAATTCATTGTTAAACCTTATTCTTACTGTTTACCAATTAGCAGTCTTTCATTTATCAAAAAATAGTAAATTGCTTAGTGTATACCGATCATTCCATAATTAGTTATGTGTAATGCAAAAAACTAAAGTAATGACTCATAAACACAATGACACATGGTTTTTAACGTGGAAACCTTGTTAATGGAAAAAACCACTTGGGACTGGTAACCCAAAATTTTCACTCTTCTGAAGTGAGCTTGGTGAAGAGCCAACCCTGTTAAAGGTTACCAACAGACTGTTAGGTGTGACCTTGTTAGAGGATTTAAATATAATAGTTTGTCACTTGATATCGGGCATCTCTAGGCTACCTTCTATGACCAAACCCTGGTTTGTCAAATGGTATCTAGTATCTCATGGTATCATCATGATCAAACTTTTTGATACTCCTTGGGATGTATCTCAATATAGAAAGGATTGTTAAGTCCTTCTCAATTAAGAGAATTTATGAATCAATGGTTAAACTAAAATAATAAATGATCTGTTCACACATACAACTTAGACTTGCAGATTTTTAGATCTATTTTAAGCTCATAATACCTTTCTAATCAATGTGTCTTTTCAATACCTTTTCTTGACTTCTTTCTATTTGGTGATGCTGTGCTTCTCTGTTGCTTGGTGTCCATAGAAATCTTTAGCTCTTTCCTCAGCTTGATTGATCAAGACTATATGAAGTTGTTCTTAATCAATTTCTCTCTAACATCCTCTTTCTCTATTCACTCACGTAATTCATAATGAATTAGTTTGTCTCTTTATTGACATGATATCACCATTTCTCACTTGATTTTATTGTTCTTGGCATGATCCATAATCTTACCCAATATTTCTTCAAAGATTTACTTCAATTTTATCCCATAGATTTCTCCTTGACAACTAGATAAAACATCTTTAAATCTTTTACTTATCTTTGGCTTTAACTTGTCAATGAAAACAATGTTAACAACCAGTTAACTGTATCTTTAGCTCTTGCCAGCTAAGTATTTTTTCATTTTTGAACTTCAGTTCCTTTCAGTGTTTAACTCTTTGATAGCTTCAGTCAACACTTTAGTTCTCCTTGGGCATCTCCATTAGGGTTGTCTGTCCGTCGGGCATCACTGTGAAGTTTTGCTCGTTGGTAATTCTTGTGGTTCTTCTTGTCAGTAATGCTTGTCAGGTTTCTTTCTTGGGAAACACTATGACTTTACTTTCAAGTTTCTCTGTTCGTCGGAGTGCACTTCCCATCAGTGTTTGTAGTCACTTAGTGAATGCTGATCTTTTATGCATTACTAAAAGCATAATTTTTATCTCTCTGATTCTCTGAAGTCTTTGACACTTTGTATATAACCAATCAAATTATATCTAGTTGACATCAATGACAATACAATCCATTAACTGATTTAATGTCTTACATTATCTTTCTACATTTCAGTGATCAACTTAATATCTTCAAACATTCAGTCAATTATAGTTCATCAAACTATACTTCAACTCGGTGTCCAACTTCTTCCTAATTATTTTCAAAAAATAGCTGACAAACTTACTATCTCGGTCAGAGATGATGCTCCTCGATAATCCATGCAATCTGACAATCTCCTAAAAGAAAAGATCTGTTATATGTACTGCATCTGATGTTTTTCTACATGGTATAAAATGTGTCATCTTAGAGAATCTATCCACAATAACAAATATGGAATCATTACCTCTTTCTTTCCTTGGTAAGCCAAGAAAAAAATCCATGTTGATATCTGATGGGAGACCCCTCGAAAATGGCCAATCATGGCAAGAGTTCCTAATATGGAAATATCGGAGAAATTTAGAGTCTTTGGGAACCATGGGGTAGACATGGTTCAGGAATTAGAAACATAATAATTTAACAGTTAAATATGGCATTAAATTGTATTTTAAACGTATTTCCATTGTAATAGGAAAGCGAACTCCCCGAGGAGACAATGAGGCATGAAAAGTGGAAATATGGTTTTATAACCATCAATATGTAACCGCCAGCAAATATTTAAAAGAAAGAGTGAAACCGAATAAAAAGAGAGAGAGAGAGGAAAGAAAGAGTAAAGAGAAACTATGAGAGCAAAGAGTTGAGAGAAAGAAAGTTGGCTCTCTGGCCTTCAGCCAGAGAGCCGCCAAGCATGTATTCATTACGGTTGAGTCTAATAGAATAGTTTTGTTTCAGTTATGTTGTCTCATATTTGTCTTTCCTTGCATTCGGTTGATATGTTATGTATGTTTTTATTTTGCTTATGCGGGTTTGAGTTACTAAAATAACCATGTTGGTTGTTGGCTCTGATCTCTGGTTTTGAAAAAGTCTACGACTTTGGCAAGAAACCCGATTGTTAATTCTTGTTTGCATGGAATCTAAAACGGTTCGTGCATGGAGAGAGTGATCAGTTTCAAGAAACCGTTATGCAGATTTTGTGATGGTTAGCGTGGCCCGATTGTTATCGACCTGTCATTATGACAAAAGGTGGCGAACACTTTGTACATGCATGTTCATTTTGAACAGACCAGTGAATTCGACTGTTGAGCCATTAAGATAATGCATCGAAGGTAAATTTGGGAAGAGGCCCATTAACGAGCTCTCTGCAGAGTTGGTAAGAACTAACTGACTAGCGAAGACCATTAGATGTTGAGCTCATTTTTTGGATAATGGGGAAAGGTGGCGGCCTTCTTGTCCCAGTATGAGTGGGACTTGGTACTTGAAAAGGTGGCCACCGTTTGTGTGCTTATTGACAACTGTTCACGTAGAGTGTGAGAGGTGTGTTTCCACAGCCTCTTGGAATGGTCTTTGTAGCAACAGGAAAGGTGATGAACGTGCATGCTCGTATCATAAAAGTCACGCATGATGGAGAAGTGACCCGAGTTGAAGATGATTGAAGACTGTCCTGAAGAATAGTCGAGAGGGCATTATTGATTGAGTTTGGCGTTGTAGACTTCCCGAAGAATGATGAGTTGATTTAATGGAGAATCAAGGAGTGAAATGTGCAGATTCGAAAGAATCTTCGTTGTAGATTGAAGAAAGCCAAAGTGTGAAGATTTTCTCTGCATCAGATTGGTATCAGAGCCAGCGAAAGGTCTAGCGATATTGCAGTGGGAAGAATCATGAATGGTTGCATTATAATCCATCAGAGCTGCAGGAAGAACGAAGAGAGTTCTTGAGAAGATCTTAGATGAAGATCTTAATATTGTCTCCTTGAGGATGAAGCTGGGTAGAAGGTGCAAGAAGAAACCACTGAGGAAGAGTGGGAAGCATCTTCCATAATCTTCAATGGGTAAGATGGCAGTATAGCAGCAGCATGCAAATGGTGGACAGCAACACAAATGCAGAGCTGTCATCAGAGTGACGTAGCAAAAGCAAAGGCACAAAAGACAACGAAGAAGAAGCAAGAGCATTTCCTTGGGACAAGGAAATTTTTCAGTCTGGGAGTTTGATGGGAGACCCCTCGAACATGGCCAATCATGGCAAGAGTTCATAATATGGAAATATTGAAGAAATTTAGAGTCTTTGGGAACCATGGGGTAGACATGGTTCAGGAATTAGAAACATAATAATTTAATGGTTAAATATGGCATTAAATTGTATTTTAAACGTATTTCCATTGTAATAGGAAAGAAAACTCCCTGAGGAGACAATGAGGCATGAAAAGTGGAAATATGGTTTTATAACCATCAATATGTAACCGCCAGCAACTCTTTAAAAGAAAGAGTGAAATCGAATAAAAAGAGAGAGAGAGAGAGGAAAGCAAGAGTAAAGAGAAACTACGAGAGCAAAGAGTTGAGAGAAAGAAAGTCGGCTCTCTGGCCTTTAGCTAGAGAGCCGCCAAGCATGTATTCATTATGGTTGAGTCTAATAGAATAGTTTTGTTTCAGTTATGTTGTCTCGTATTTGTCTTTCCTTACATTCGGTTGATATGTTATGTATGTTTTTATTTTGCTTATGTGGGTTTGAGTTACTAAAATAACCATGTTGGTTGTTGTTTTGATCTCTGGTTTTGAAAAAGTCTACGACTTTGGCAAGAAACCCGATTGTTAATTCTTGTTTGCATGGAATCTAAAATGCTTCGTGCATGGAGAGAGTGATCAATTTCAAGAAACCGTTATGCAGATTTTGTGATGGTTAGCATGGCCCGATTGTTATCGGCCTGTCATTATGACAAAAGGTGGAAAACACTTTGTACATGCATGTTCATTTTGAACAGACCAGTGAATTTGACTGTTGAGCCATGAAGATAATGCATCGAAGGTAAATTTGGGAAGAGGCCCATTAACGAGCTCTCTGCAGAGTTGGTAAGAACTAACCGACTAGCGAAGACCATTAGATGTCGAGCTCAGTTTTTGGATAATGGGGAAAGGTGGCAGCCTTCTTGTCCCAGCATGAGTGGGACTCGGTACTTGAAAAGGTGGCCATCGTTTGTGTGCTTATCCACAACTATTCATGTAGAGTGTGAGAGGTGTGTTTCCACAGCCTCTTGGAATGGTCTTTGTAGCAACAGGAAAGGTGATGAACGTGCATTCTTGTATCATAACAGTCACGCATGATGGAGAAGTGACCCGAGTTGAAGATGATTGAAGACTATCCTGAAGAACAGTCGAGAGGGAATTATTGATTGATTTTGGCATTGTACACTTCCTGAAGAATGATGAGTTGATTTAATGGAGAATCAAGGAGCGAAATGTGCAGATTCAAAAGAATCTTCGTTGCAGATTGAAGAAAGCCAAAGTGTGAAGATTTTCTCTGCATCAATATCACTCCAAGGTTTCTCAGGAAATGAAATCAGTGTATACAATTCAGTATTCTGACTTACTCCTTTTGTAACTTGATAAACTCCAGAAATTTTCACAAATTTATAAACATCCTTATACAACTGAGGCCAAAAATACCTTTCCTTGAGTAAATTCAATGTCTTATCAATACCAAAATGTCCAGCCAAGCCACTACTATGTTTTTCCTTTATCAAGTTAGTTCTCATTGATCCTCTCAGTATGCACAACTGAATACCTTTGAACAACATATCTTCTTGAATGAAATAGTCTTCATACTTACTTGGTTGATTTGGAATAGGTGCTCTGCATATTCTTCACTGCTAATAAAAATCAGGGTCATGCTCATACAAATACTTCATAACATCAAAACCAAGAATCTCAATTCTCATTTAAGTCAACAAAGATATTCTTCTACTCAATGCATCAACAACTCAGTTAGAAGCTCCACTCTTATGCTTTATCACAAATGTGAAACTCTGAAAATACTCTACCCATTTCATATGTCTCTGATTCAACTTATTCTGACTACCCAAATAGTGTAAATCCTTATGATCAGTATATAGCACAAATTCACTTGGCATCAAATAATATCTCCATTTCTTTAGAGCTTCAACAATAGAATAGAATTCTTGATCATAGACATAATATTTCCTTTTGGCATCATTCAACTTTTCACTAAAGAAAACAACAGGTTTACCTTCTTGAGTCAACACAGCTCATATTGCACTTCCACTTGCATCACATTCAACTTGAAAATACCTTATTGAAATTAGGTAAGTCTAATACAAGTAATTCAATAACCTTCTGCTTCAAAGTCTCAAAACTCTTATCAGCTCCATGTGTCCATTTGAATTCTCTTTTGTCTCCTCTCATTGTCTCAGTCATAGCATTACAAATAGAACTAAAATTCTTTATAAAATTTCTATAAAAACTTGCCAATCCATGAAATGATCTTACCTCACTGACATTCTCAGGTGTAGGCCAACTAAGTATAACTTCAACATTCTCAGGATCCATCTTCAAACCATTAGCTGAAATCACGAAACCTAAATACACAAGTTCTTCTTTCATGAAGGAACACTTTTTCAGATTTATCTGCAACTTTTCCTCTTTCAATCTCTGCAATACTTGTCTTATATGCATCAAATGTTCTTATCTAGTCTTACTAAATATTAGAATATCATCCAAGTATACAATCACAAATTTATTCAATAATTTCTTCAAAACCCCATTCATCAATATCATAAATGTACTCGGTGCATTAGTTAAACCAAAGGAAATAACCAACCACTCATACAAACCTTCTTTTGTCTTGAAAGCAGTCTTCCATTATCACCTTCTTTGATTCTGATATGATGATATCCACTCTTCAAATCAATTTTGGTAAAATATTTTTCTCCACTCAAACAATCCATTATATCATCTATCCTTGCTATAAGAAACCTATACTTAACTGTGATCTTATTGATTACTCTTGAATTAGTGCACATTCACCATTCTCCATTCTTCTTAGGTGCCGATACAGCTGGTACAACACATCAAATCAAAATTTCTCTGATTAAACCCTTGTTCAACAACTCATGAACTTGTCAGTTGAGTTCTTCATTCTCGCTTGGTGTCAACCAATGTGGTGCCTTGTTTGGTTAACTAGCTCCAGGAATTAGATCCATACAATTAATAATATCTCTCATTAATGGAAAAAAATTAGGTACATTATCTGAAATGATCTCCTTGTACTTGGTAAGCAATTTCTCAAATTCTATAGGAACGTCATCTTCGATGTTCTTACTCAGTTTGTTAGGAATCAAAGCATAAAATGTATCATTTCTTTTCAAATCCTTAACAAACTGTCTATGTTCCATCAAAAAAACTTTCATAGATGTACATATCTCATCAAAAGATTATTCAACCAAAGGTAACAAGATTTTATTCTTACCATCAACCCAAATAGTATATCTATTCATTCTTCCATCATGTATGGCATGTCTATCATATTTCCAAGGTCTAACCAAAAAAATATGACAATAATCTATTGGCATAATATCACACAACACCTTATCATAATACTTCCCAATTTTCAGAAACATTGTTCACTCACCATTAATGTATGCTCATCCTTATTCCATGAAATTTGATAGGGCTTTAGATGCTTTATTCTTTCCAACTACAAATTTTTGATCATCTCCTCTAATGCCAGATTCTCCGATCTCCCACTATCAACAATTACCTTCCAAACTTTTTTTGCAACTCCGCATCTAGTCTTGAACAAAATTTTCCTGATAGGATCTTTCTTATCTTTCTCACTCCATAGTATCCTTCTGATCATTAGATTTAATTACCTCTTAGGTTCATTTGGTGACTCCTCTTGCACCAAAGCATTTCTTCTACTACCTACTTTATTTCTTGCATGTGTACACTTAAAGGATCTATGTCCTTCTTCACCACAACTATAACAAGTTCCTTGAAACCCTCTTCTTCTATAACCACCTCGGGAGTAGTTTCCTCTTCCATGAAATGAACTTCCACCTTTCCATTTGGTCTTTCATTTGTCTTTATATGTGTCTAGATTTGTCTTATCTAGTTCAGATCTACTATTTTCACCATAAGATCTACCTCTTCCTCTAGGGAATCTACCACCTCTTCCTCTTTTCCTTTATTCATATCTTTTGTTCAATTTCTCCTCAGCTTTTAGGGAAAACTGATATGCCTCTTCAATGCTCTCCATCTTTACCAAGCTGATCTCATCTTGTATAGAACTTCTTAATCCATTCAAATATATTTCTATTCTTTCCACTTCATCTTCAGCATGTCCAGATCTGATGTCTAATTTGTAGAATTCCTCGGTGTAATATTTTACTGAGCTATCTTTCTACTTCAAAATTTGCATCCTCCTTACTAGGTTAATCTAGTAATCACAAGGGAGAAACTTTCCTTTCAATTTGTTTATGATCTTACTGATGACATGTAACTGATTGAATGTTTGATAATGTTAAGTTGAAGATAATGCAAGGCATTAAACCAGTTAATGGTTTGTATTGTCATTGATGTCAACTTGATATCATCTGTACAGTCATGTACATAATGCCAAAGACTTCAAAGAATAAATGGAATAGAGATTATGCTTTCAACAATGCATAAAACTCAAGTATTCACTAAGTGATAGAAAACATTGACGGAGTGCACACCATCGGTAAAGACAAAGAACAAAAGTCATAGTGATACCCGACGAGCGGAAGACACTGTTTCCCAATGAAGCAAAATCATAGGATGCCCGATGAGATGAAAATAGAGTTGCCCAATGGATGGAGATCCCAAAGCTGACTGGAGTTACACTGATGGAACTAGCAGTTGTCACCGATGGCTAACTGTAGAGTTGACCGATAGAACAAAGAGTTTAGAAAATGACAAAATATATAGATGGTAGAGCTTAAGGATAGACTTAAATGGTTGTTTTATTTGTTTTATTTGACCAGAGTTAAGTAATTGATTTAAAGAATATTTGTATAGTTGGCAAGAAGATAACTATGAGATAAATTAGGAGTTAAAGCTGTAAATCAAATTGGCTGGATTGTTTTTCATGCCAAGAATCAAGAATCAAGATTCAAGAATGAAGGAATATCATGTCTATATAAGAGATGAGTGTAATTAATTTCTGTAATAAATCACATACATGGGAAGAGGAGTGAATAGAAAGAGGATGCTGAAGAGAAACTAATGAAGGATAACTTCATACAGTCCTAATCAATCAAGCTGAAGGAGAGCTAAAGAATTCTGCAGACACTGACAAACAGTGAAGCACAATATCACAGAGAAGAAAGTGTGGAGCAAAAAGAATTGAATTGATACATTGATCATAGAGGTAATGTACTTAAATAGATTTGAAAATATTCAATTCAAGTTGCATTAGAAATAGGTCATAGTGTTTTAGTTTAACCATTGATGCATCAAGTCTCTTAACAGAGCAGAACTTAACCGTCTTCTATAATTGAGGTATATCCTAACAGATTGCCAAAAAGTTTATCAAGAAGATATCATTGAGTGCTCGACACCAACACACAGTCTAAGAAGGAGGCTGATGCATTTAGGTAGCACCAGATATGCCGGATACCTATTGTGCCCATAGAGGTTGATTAATATTGGTAGCATATACATGCCAGATATCAAGTGATAGAATCATATTAAAATCCTATAACAAGGTCACACCTAACAGTGTGTTTGTAACCTTTAACAGGGTTGGCTCCTAACAGGGCTCACTTCAGAAGAGTGAAAATTTGGGGTACCGGTCCCAGTGGTTTTTCCCTTAATAGGGTTTCCATGTTAAAATCCATGTGTTATGTGTGTATGGTTTATAATTTACTGTTTTACATTTCACATATGCATTTCTAGATTGATTGGTATACTTTGCATATTTACTGAGTATCAGTAAATAGTTTTACTGCTTATCGATTATCAAGGAGAATAAGGACAGACAAGGTAAACCGACAAACAGTTAATTATTATAAGTATTTCATGGCATGCATCTTGTAGGGACTTAATAATCTGAGGTGTATTGATTGGTGGTTAGTGATTAAAGGATAAATTTTTTAGGCCACTGATTCACCCCCCCTCTCAGTTGTTACTAACAATTGGTATCAAAGCTTGTGTTCTTAGAAGGAAGGTTTCAAGACCTAAGTAAAGATCACAAGATGAACAGATGAGATGTGTCCAAGTTGAACAAAGACAACTTTGCTTCATGGCAAAGTAGGATAAGAATCCACTTATCAGGTTTTGGTAATGATGTTACTCAATACTTAGATACTGAATATGTGTTGCCTACAGGACCATTGATAGTAGATCAATTGAGAGAGAAGCATGAGCACAACTACATGGTTATAGAGCTTTCTTCCTCACTCTCTGATGTTGAATTTGAAGATGTCAAGGACTATAAAACTGCAAAGAAAATGTGGGACAAACTGAAGCTTGTACATGAAGGTGATACAAATGTTCTAAGAGCCAAGGCATAAAGCCTTATAGGAAATTTTAATGATCTCAAAATGAAAGAAGGAGAAAACATCACATAGTACAACACAAGAATAAAAGTAGCTAATGCTATACAAGGTGTTGGAGGTACACTTGAAGAGGAAATAATGGTAAGTAAAATCTTAAGAACCTTATTGCCTATATATGCTATTAGAGTTTCTGCTATTCAAGAAATGAGAGCAGTAGCAAAAAATATAGTTACTCTTGATAGCTTAATTGGTAGACTAATTTCATTTGAGATGAATAACTTTGACAATAATGTCTTACCAAGTTTAGAGTCTGCATTTAAGTCTTCTATGAAAATAAGAAAATCCAATCATAGATAATCATCTAGAAGGGACAGTGAAAGTGAAGAAGAAGATCTAGATGAAATAGAAGAACTCATGGCAGGGAGACTGCAAAGAGGCAAAGGTAAATACAAAGGCAAGTTACCACTTGTATGCTTTAATTCTAAAGAGATTGGACACTTTGCTGCAAGATGTCCTAACAGAAGAAAATATGACAGAAGTAATGACAGATCTTTTGAGAAGAAATCTGACAGAGGTGATAACAAAGATTACAAAAGTTACCGATAATCAGAAAGAAAGGATACCCGAGACTACAAGGATAAAGAAAAGAAGGCTAGCTACCTAGCTGCTTGCAAAGATGAAGATACTGACACCGAACCTGATGATGACATCAAGATGGTATTTGTAGCTGTGAAGGATGATTCAGATGAAGATGAAAGGTATGTAGAAACTACACTCATATCTAAGGTTATTAAGAATGATATCTAGATTATAGATAGTGGCTGCACTCACCATATGACCGGTGACAAAGAAAATTTTAACACTTTTGAATATTATAATGGTGGTACAGTAAGAATGGGAAATGATACACCTTGTCCA
>MU223248.1:74028-103361 GCA_018584345.1 Thuja plicata
GATTATCTATTGTGATAACACCAGTGCAATAAACATTTCCAAGAATCCATTCATGCATGCAAAGACTAAACACATTGCAATCAAGTATCATTATTTAAGAGAACAAGTTCAAGAAAAAGAGGCGATACTTGAGTATGTGCAATCAAAAGAACAATTGGCTGATATCTTCACCAAGCCACCGCCCAAGGATACATTTGAGTACCTGAGAAAGAGACTAGGGGTCAAACCCTTGTCTACCAGTCAGTAAAGGACTGAAGTCTGCACCAGCCTATATATTATCAGAATATCATTCATGTTGATGCAAGAAAAAAAGATGAACTTCAAAGCTACATCTATATACAGAAAGGTATATATCAGAATTGAGCACTAGAGAATATTGTTGTATTGTTGATGGATAAGGGAAATTCAAGGAATATATTATGGATAGAAGAAAATAATTGTTTGATAGGAATGTTAGATATTTGTAAAATATTTGTTTGGTATTGTTGTCAAAGGGAGAGAATGTATCCATATTATCACAAGAAATTTTTCATTGTCAGATTACTCCAAATAGGGAGAGATCATATCCATAGGGAGAGAATTTGTATGAAGGAATCATATACAAAGGGAGAGTTGCTGACAAAAGACAGAGACATCAAAGAAGAAGAATAGTCAAAGAGAGAAATAGACACAAGAAGAGAACACAACACATCAGTACAAGAAACACAGGAAGTTGCAAGAATCAAATCTAAGCTAGCACAGAACTTACCAGAGGTTAGACATTCTTATCGGTTATCAAAACAAAGTGTTTGGTAATTTGACAAATCTCAACAATTGTATTTCATATTGTATTAGAAATAGTATAGTGTGATAATATAGTATGTTTCCATCAATGCCAAAGGGAGAGATTGATGACATGTAACTGATTGAATGTTTGATAATGTTAAGTTGAAGATAATGCAAGGCATTAAATTAGTTAATGGTTTGTATTGTCATTGATGTCAACTTGATATCATCTATATGGTCATGTACATAATGCCAAAGACTTTAGAGAGTCAATGGAATAGATATTATGCTTTCAACAATACATAAAAGTCAAGTATTCACTAAGTGACAGACAACACCGACGGAGTGCACACCATTGGTAAAGGCAAAGAACAAAAGTCATAGTGATACTCAACGAGCATAAGACACTATTTCCCGATGAAGAAAAATCATAGGATGCCCGACAAGCTGAAAATAGAGTTTCTCGATGAGAAAAATCCAATGATTCCCGACGGACAAAGATCCCAAAGCTGACTGGAGTTACACTGACAAAACTGGTAGTTTTCACCGATGACTAACTGTAGAGTTGACCGACAGAACAAAGAGTTTATAAAATGACAAAATATCTAGCTGGCAGAGCTTAAGGATAGACTTAACTGGTATTTTTATTTGTTTTATTCAACCAGAGTTAAGTAATTGATTTAAAGAAGATTTGTACAGTTGGAAAGAAGATAAATATGAGATAAATTAGGAGTTAAAGCTATAAATCAAATTGGCTGGATTGTTTTTCACACCAAGAATTAAGAATCAAGAATCAAGAATGAAGGAATATCATGTCTATATAAGAGACGAGTGTAATTAATTTCCATAATAAATCACATACATGGGAAGGGGAGTGAATAGAAAGAGAATGTTGAAGAGAAACTGATGAAGGATAACTTCATATAGTCCTGATCAATCAAGCTGAAGGAGAGCTAAAGAATTCTGCAGACACCGATGAACAATGAATCACAACATCACAGAGCAGAAAGTGTGGAGCACAAAGAATTTAATTGATACATTGATTAGAGAGGTAATGTACTTAAATAGATCTGAAAATCTTCAATTCAAGTTGCATTAGAAATAGGTCATAGTGTTTTAGTTTAACCATTGAAGCATCAAGTCTCTTAACAGAGTAGGACTTAACCGTCTTCTATAATTGAGGTATATCCTAACAGATTGCCAAAAAGTTTATCATGAAGATAGCATTGAGTTCCTGATACCAACACACAGTCTAAGAAGGAGGCTGATGCATTTAGGTAGCACCAGATATGCCAGATACCTATTGTGCCCATAGAGGTTGATCAATATTGGTAGCATATACATGCCAGATATCAAGTGATAAACTCATATTAAAATCCTCTAACAAGGTCACACCTAACAGTGTGTTTGTAACCTTTAACAGGGTTGGTTCCTAATAGGCCTCACTTCAGAAGAGTAAAATTTGGGGTACCGGTCCCAGTGGTTTTTTCCTTAATAGGGTTTCCACGTTAAAATCCATGTGTTATGTGTGTATGGTTTATTACTTTACTATTTTACATTTCACATATGCATTTATGGATTGATTGGTATACTCTGCATATTTACTGAGTATCAGTAAATAGTTTTACTACTTATCAGTTATCAAGGAGAATAAGGACAGACAAGGTAAACTGACAGACAGTTAATTATTATAAGTATTTCATGGCATGCATCTTGTAGGGACTTAATAATCTAAGGTGTATTGATTGGTGGTTAGTGATTAAAGGATAAATTTTTTAGGCCACTGATTCACCCCCTCTCTCAGTTATTACTAACACTTACCCCATACCTTGATCTTATCTTTACCCTTCTTCTGATCCAATTACAAATACTCCCACCACAAGGATGCATGACCTTTCAACTTTGTACTTGCAATATTTACCTTCTTCTCCTTTGATACATTCTCATACTCAAAGTATTTTTCCATCTCGGTTATCCATTCTATCAACTCATTAGAATATAAATTTCCACTATACTCAGGAGGATTAAACTGAGGTGTTGACTTCAAGCTTGTCAAAGCTTGTAGTAATCTCTCTTCTTCCTGATCCATCATAGGTGCAGGTGCAACTTCTCCTTGCACTTCTTCAAATTCATCATCACTATCATATTCAAGATGTCTTCCTTTGTGTTGGGTTGTCTCTATAGCTTCCAATATTGCAACCATCTATCTAAGCATATCAACTAGACCTAGATCTCCATTTCCTCTCCCATGAACCATCTTGAAACTCTCTACAATTGTAGGCCAGATCACAATCTGCTACCCCACATAAATATCAACCACTAGGGTTAGGGCTTACAAGAAGGAATCTAGATCTCATCTTAGCTCTAATACCACCTAACACAAGAAGGGAAGGAAGAGTAGGGACCAATGTACTCCTAGCTATCCAAAATAACTTGCAGAACAACTCAGAAGAAACACCATAGAAAGGGAGAGAAGAAACAACATAACATTTATATTATTTCATCAAACTTATTATATAATGGGATGTAAGGCCTTCCCAGTTTCAGCCATATACATTCATATGTTTATAGGATAATATTCATACATGTGAGGTCACAAACCTGCGATCTAAATTTGCTAACACTCACTTCTATCCCAAAAACTGATCCTCATGTAATAACAAAAAAACAAATATATACAAGAGTCCACCGAAGAGGTCGACACTCAGATCCTAAAGATCCAACATAGGAAACAAAAAAGACCTAGATTTAGGCCCACACACATCCCAATGAGAGATATCAACATTAATTATGCTACAAAAATTAAATGCAGAAGTTGGCCAGAAGATCCAACTTCAAAAACACAACTCAGTAAGAAAGCCAACTGAGTACCAAGACTATTTGGTGAAAAATCACCAAGAAGCCAAATAACTACCAAGGCCCATTGGTAAATAATTCCATCGAGTATTAAAAAAAACTATCGAGACTTGTCGATAAAGCAAGACCAAACAAGTAACCAAGCCTGAGTGGAGAACAACAAGTCTTTAATCTCGTGAACAAAAGCCATTACCAAGCAGTCTCCAAGAAGCTATCGAACAAAAAAACAACATATTTTTGGTTGATACACGATTTAAAAGAACCCAATATTCTCCTGCATCAAGATAATGGCATAGATGGTTCGATGCTAGGACTAATGGTTTGAAAGATACCCAATGGTGTAACTTTCAACTGAGCATCACTGCAAGTTTTGGCGTTAAGCGAGATTGCCCTGCCAAATTGAAATGAAGTCAAATCTCCCAGAATAGAGAGAGGTTATTGTAGGCCTCAAAGACATGTTCCTATAACATCTAATGGTTTGATGATACATCGAGAGAGAGAGAGAGAGAGAGAGAGAGAGAGAGAGAGGATAAATATGGCTTTGAATAGTCATAGATGGTGATATGGGAAGGAAGACAAGACAGAGGAAATAAAGAGAGACATGCATGTATACAAACATATATACATATAAATATATGTGTATATAACTATAGATATGCATAAATACATATATAAACACATATTATATATGTATGTCTTTACATATGTATAGTAAATTCTAAGTTTACAAGCATACATTTTGATGTCTTCATAACCTGTACAGGTTATGGAAAACTAAAAATTATGGTTTTAGTTCTGCATAACCCATACAGGTTATGTAAAAAGATGCATGGTACTTTATACTTTTAAAAAATCAAGCGGGTTATTTTGCACATCAAAACCCATGTGGTTTTTGGCTTGGTAAGAGGGTTGGAAAATGACCCTGAGTCTTGCAAGCCCATTTTACCTCTATTTTTGTCCCTTTACACATTTTTCATCTTCCAACATGATTTATCGACTTCGTCATCATCAACTCTATAAATTATCAAGTGGATATCTCTAAAATTACCACCATCATCTCACAAGTCTTCTCATCTTTCAAGCATATAATGTTTCTATTTTTGGACAACATTAGCACAATAAACTTTAATTTTCTTTACTAGTGTCTTAACATTCCTCACAAACATATGCCTACCATTTTTTAATAACTTTTGATCTACTTGAAAAAATTCAAAACAAATTACATATTATTTTTCTACACTAGATTCTATAGACATTAAAAAAGAGTTTGCATTTTTTATTATTTTGATGCAAGTTATGCCTAGTGCACGAACAAGTACATGTCGTCACTTGAAAAAATCATAAATAAAAAAATACTCAACAAAAAATTACAAAAAAATACACAACTTCTAAATCTCACTCTTACTTATCATCCTACTAAAGGGTTTTGCAAGATACTAAATATAATTATATATTTTGTGAAGCGCATAAAAATAGCTATGTTATGTTTTTCTGAAAAAATCAGGAATAATTTTTTGTATGGGAGAGGTTTGACCCTCTTAATACTATCTATTTTAAAGTTTTGAAACTAGAATCAGAGTAATACAATTCTTATTCTTTGCACGACTCCTATTTTTGAGTGCATGATGAACATCCCCACAATAGGTAATAATAATCATGCCAAAGCTTCTCCTAGGAATAGTGTATTCAAACTAAGGATTACTTTTCCTATCATAAAGTGCATTTAAATTGTCAACCCAGGGACATATACTTGAAATGGGACAATACAATTTGTGCACTAAGTCTCTCAAAGAGTCATATTACTTATGCCGCAAAAAGGAAAAATACATGAAAGAGACCAATGCTATTGCTACAGGAAAGTAAACACACATGACTAATTAACGAAATTAATGTTGAAAATTGTAAAATCAACTCAAACCTATTCTATCAACCCAAATAACTCACTATAATTATCCTTGCAGGTGCTATAGGAACATACATGAGTTATAATATTGCAAGAGGAAACAATAAACTCTACTTAAAATATTGTAAATGCTGAAAGCAATTCTAACTTAGTCTAATCTAATCCACCTCCCAAGTGGGACCCCTTGGTTGGCTTCTGCTAACTGCTAACACAAAATATAACCAAAATCACTCCTTCATTATATTTCCATAAATTTATTATTGTTGGAAATATATGAAGTGCCCAGTGACTGAGAGGGGGGTGGGGTGTGAATCAGGAACCAATAAAACTTAATCTTTTTAATCCATAATTAGATTAACTTCTTTGTTTGCATGCATAGAACTTGAAAGTAAAGAATCATACACAACACATAACACAATATTTGGTTACCCATAAACCTTCCAAAGAAAGTAAAACTGGGGTGGGGATGATACCCACAAGATTTAGTACTGTAGTATAAATTTAGCTTGTTAGAGCTTACAATAACCACTTCTGATGGTCTGCCCCATTAGGAGCATAGAAAGGACTGTTAGGTCCACCTTGTTAAAGGATTTTTTATAATACAATAAGTAATGCAAATTTTTAAAGATATTTAGAGAAAGGACTGTTAGGTCCACCTTGTTAAAGGATTTTTCTGATCCACCTATGAGAATGAACAAGTTGATGATCTACTCTGCGCAACTATGATTGCTAAATGAGATCCTTCTAAATATAACTGATCACCTGAATGTGATAGATGAGACTTTTCTATGCTAAATACTTCTGCTCTTTAATCAATCTTCCATTCGCATGTCTTACAATTATACATATACATACATTTCATTTCAAACATACATTTTTGGATAAAACAAACTATCTTACATATATATCTTATCCAAACAATTAACTCTACAAGTTGGCTTGCAATAAAAAAAATGATATTTAACAATATATGGAAGGTTGGATTCAAACTATCACTCAGGTCCAGAAGAATACTCAAGTGATAAACTGTCACTCAGGTGATACTACAAATCACTCAGGTCATACTGATCACTCGGGTGATGCTGGTCACTCAGGCAATGCTGATCACTTGGGCAACACTGATCACTCAAGACTTGCATAATGGTTGTTGGCTCGGTCAACACTAGATGAATAAGTGTTTTGACACTAATTTAAAATATATCTTTCCATAAGGTCTACAATCTCCTCCTTTGGCATTAGTGACAAAAACACTAATCATTGAATTCTGTATCTGATATGTCAAAACTCCCCCTTACTGTCTGATTGGGTTTTTACACTGCTTCTGTTGCTCGGGTCCAACTGACTCTATTTTTGTAAAGTATATTTTCTTCATTATTCCACTGTACATGTGTTTCCTCAATGATATTTCCCCTTTATTACAATATAATGATATTTTCCCCTTGTTTTTGACAAAAAAGCCAAAAGTGATATTTACAAGGTTATTCCAAAGTAGGATAGGAAATCATTATGTACCTTCAAAATCTGAGACAAATTGTTATCCCAATTGTCTTGTAGCACCTTTATGATGTGCAATTCAATTTGTAGCTCTACAGACAACTCTACCATTAGCTTTGCAACTGAGAAATTGTTGTCATGAATGAGTGTCTTTGCATCTGTGATGCGTTTCTATATTCCATCCATGTGTGGTAGGAGTTGGCTTTGTATAGTTGTAAGTGACTCTCTAGTACTAGATTCTTCTCTCAATAATTCAACCTGTAGATCAGTAAGATACTTGATCTTCATGAAGTGAGCTGAACTAGTGCTCGGGTAAAGTGCTAACTACCTTGCACTTTCCTTCATCTCTGCAACAATCTTCATTATCTTGTTCTTGATCTCCATAGTAAAGTTAGAGGGGTCACTTAACTTTACAAACAATGCTACCAAATTGGTCACTGTGGCTTCTAGAGTGCTGATGATAATAGGGGTAGTTCTTTTTGCCTTTTGCTACTTGGGTGCTACCTTCCTCTTCTTCTGAGGAGGTTAAATATCCTCTGTTTTAACTGTATCCTCAAAATGTTGTAAATGCTAAAATAAATTCTAACCTAGTCTAATCTAATCCACCTCCCAAGTGGGCCCCCTTGGTTGGCTTCTCCTAACTGATAACACAAAATATAACCAAAATCACTCCTTCATTATATTTCCAGAAACTAATTACATCATAATGAAAACAATGCACGAAACCAGAAAGAGTAACTTTGCTATGCAAATGTAACAATAGTATATTATCCAACTAACTAAAAACTAACAATCAAATCCCTTTATATAGAGGATTGATTTTTATTCAAATCATATAGATAAGGTCTGACTAAATCATGCCATAGAGAAAGGAGAATGTAACAACCCATGATAGAATGTCATAAAGTCTGGATAACCGATTCAACAAGATATTGACCGTTGAGAAAATATAGTAGAGTCATGTTCCTATATTCCTTGAGATGACTCCTCCTTAAATGTAGCAGGCATGTCTTGTGGTGTCATAACGGTTCTCCCCATCGTAGGTGAGACTTGAATGTTTCCTCTTCAATGTTGTCGATCCACTCTCAAGCCACTCCTTTTTCCTGGTAGGTTAGCAACATATGAAAATATATATATTCAAGTAAACTAGTCAACTCAATCCAAATATTAGAACACACATTCAAATAGTTATACAAAATACTATGATAGATATATAATATTTAGCAAAATATGTCACTACTAACAACCCATAGGCTTTGGTAGTTCTGACTGTATTTATAGCATGATCACAAGGTCAAATATTTAAAAGTTTCACAAATGTCTTGGTAATGCCTTAAACAGAGTATAAAAATCAACATAAAATAGAGAAATTATTGTCCCATCATCTGCCCCCCTGTAAGTAATATTCTTGTCCTCAAGCATTACATTTCTTTGCAATTCCTCTGAATTCCCTGACCCCTATCTTTCCTCTCCTCTTTCTCTTGAAGGTGTAGTAGAACCCTTTGGTTTTCTCCCAAAAGTTCATCCTGTAATCCTCATGCAACTGGTCTAACTTCGTAGCATTAATTTCATATAGAGGCCATAGAAGCATAAGTAGACGAATTATCAGGGGACACCAGAGTTCACACTTGATTTGCTTGCCTAGCTATATATACTTTGGTGCTCGATGAATTGCTGCCTCAAGATTAATATGACTGTGTGGTTCTGCTTTCTTGAATACTTATGGAAATCTATTCCACCTATTTCTGGCACCAGCCAGGGCTCTTTAGAAGGAAAATTAGGACATCCCTTGATATTGTGCATTAACCTCTTCCTTGATATCAATAATTTTCTTCTTAGTTTATGCTTTTATGCTCCCATAGGTGAGGTAGCACATTGGGATTTCTACTTTTAGCCCTCAAGGGTAGTGGTTCTGACTTTTCCCGGTACTTGTAATTGTCTAATTGTCTTTCATAATTTTCTTCATTATGCATCCATGACAATAATTCCCTCAGATGTATATCTCTAATATAGAGTAAGGGATTCCACTCAGTCTCCTCTGGAATAATGAAGTTGTGCAATTATAAGTCATAAAGTAGGTTTTGCTGCTAGGAAGGAAGGGTTTGGTACAGAGCATAGAATTCCTGAGCTATTTTAAACTCATAATATATATCCTTCAAAGTCATCATTAGTTGAAATAAAAGGAATTGTTCTTTTAAACAAATAGAATAGACCTTGGGAGGAGGTCTTCAAGTTATAATCTGATCATCCAATTTCAAGGCATGACCCATTCTCTATTTCTACCTCGTCAATTGCTCCTTTAGGTCTTCTATTTCCTCATTTTGGTCATTTATCACTCTTTGCATTCTCTTTCTTTTTTCATTCCATGGGGTTGTTTTCAAAACAAAATGATTATACAAACCAAAGATAATGGATTGAAAATTAGGTGGTCCACACTCTTCTAATTGATTATTCTGTCTCCTTTGTTCTCTAGATGCCTTCTCTAAATAGATGGTGAACCAGGTTCTCCGATAAGGCACTAGGGCATTCTGAGATTTTGAGTGGGCTGACTGTTGAGGCACTTGAAATTCTTCCTCATTTATTTCTTGAATATTCTGATGAATCTCTCTAAGGTCATTCTGACTTGTGGCAGGCTCATCATCATATTTCTCATTTAGATTTTGAGAAAGGTCTAGGATTTCAGGTCGAATTGGGGAATTGTCTGGAATGTACTCTACATGAGGTTCTATAGAAGCTTGTTCTGAAGGAACATATTGAGTCTCTGGGGATACTTGAGGAATTTGTCCTCTCATCCGAGGAATTCTCCATACAGGAGTCTCTGCAACCTCCACAACCTTCTTTTTACTAGATTTCTTTGGCCTCTTTTCTACAAGAGTAGTTGCTGCAGAAGTTGATTTTCTTTTCTTTCCTTTTGAAGTTGTGGGGTTTTGTGGTTCAGTTGCAAGAACTGAAGTTCCTTCACCTACTTTTTATTTTCCTCTCTTCTGAGAAGAGGTAGGGAAATTTCTCTCAGGAGCAGGTGAAGGACTATTTTCTTTAATTTTTTTGGGTTCCCCTTCTTGGGTGGCTGTTTCAACTGCTGGCTTGGAGGGTGCTGCATTATCATTACCGGGTTTCTCAACAGGCTCAATATGGGGTTGCAAGGTTTTAAACTGAACAAATTTAGACCATGCCAAGGGAGAGACTTACCTAAGGGATTTTTCAACTAACAGTTTAATTAGGGCATGGTGGGAGATAGAATTTGCATTCCCCTTCTGGGTCTCCTTGTCACTAATTCTTAGCATGTTATACAAAAAATTGGGAATGTTTATTTGAAGACTATGCCTTACATAGCTAAGTAATTTGAAATGATGTGCATGTAAATGTGAAAATCTTCCCTCATAGGTCAAGTACCTTATAATGTGCATTTCCAACTTGTTGAATGGTGGAGGAAGTGACATGCATTTGCATCCTTGCTTGTTTATCTCCAATAGAGGGTTGGTAGGAAGAGTAAACTGGGCTCAAGCTGACCTAGCATCATGCTCATTGGAATAATGTTCCCCAATTGCTGGAAATCCAGTTACTTCTGCTATGAATTCCTCTATTGTAAACACTGTTAAACTCCATACAATTGCCTTTCCCTCTTTAAATGTTCTCATAAATTTTGCTGCTACCTCCTCATCAAATTCTATTAGTTGCAAGAAATACCCCAGCCATCTACACATATTGAACCTCCAAAATACTTCAACATCTGTGAGAAGAATTCCATGAGCCACAAGCTCATGCTGCATTAAATTCCCTCCCATTTGTTCCAAATGTTTTTCTTCAAATTTCTGCTGTAGTTTGTCAATTTCTCACTTTCATTTGCTCTGCAATCCCAAATTCCTTATTCCCTTTTGAATCACCCTAAATTTAAGCTTTCAAATTGCACTTCTCGAAACTATGAATTTTTTCTTTTGCATTCTTTCTGTTGTATTTGACATAAACAATAATAATGATGCTTTCATAGAAGAAATTATAACTTTAACTGCAAGTTTAAGTGCGAGTTTCCACATAGTTTAATTATGTCCTTTCAGGGTCACGTCAAGTAAGAAAATCTAGGATTATTCAGGAATTATGGTACAACACTTGTGCAAGAAAGTAAAGGGACTTAATGAAACAAAGCACAAGTATATATTTTAATTGACAAGTAATCTTACGAGAAATTATAGGGACAATTATAAATGACATTAGAACTTAATACACTTCCCTGGCCCTATGAAAACAAGATAAGTGTCCACACTTGTCACACTTGGCATGGGGTAAGGAAATGGCGCAATGCCTTAATTATAGATTTATCATAGTATTAGATATAATTACCAAAATCTATGTGCTAAAATTGGAAAGAATTTGAAAAGTTGTACCTATCATTCGGTTACCACAAAAAAGTGGCGAGAGTGGAACAATTGCAGTGACTGCATGTGTCAGCTAATGTGGCTCTTATTTGAAACATTGAAATATGGAAATAGGTGATGATGTGGATTATGGGTGGGTGGAAGGTAGAGAAGTGGAATGGGGTGGAATTAATAATATATAATATGAGTGGAGAATGGAACTTCATTTGAAGATGAAGTTTTTATTATGAACATGCACAAAGGAATGTTATGAAGAAGCTGTAGGAATAATATTTTCACCCTCTGATGTAGGATGTTTTACCTATTTCTTGTTTGGAGTTGTATCAATGAATTGTTGTAGGAAGTCATCTTTGTGTTGGAGATTTGATTTTGTGCAAATAGTTGACTGTATGTTTGTCATTGATGACAACATATAGTATACAATAGTGATCTGTATCCACTTTTTAGTATGGATATATGAAAGCCTTGCACGGTTTTTTTTATGTTTCAGACATAGTTACTATGCCATGTTCATACACGCAGATTCAGATGTTCAGTAATAGTTGAGTTATGTTACTCTATTTACCATCCACAGTTTCAGAGGATTGTTTTCAGTAAGCCGACAATAATTTTATTAATTATTCAGTTGTGTCTATCCATGGGATATGCATGTTCAAATTCATGTTTAGTTATGAGTCTAAGTTAATTAACCAAAGGTGCTAATTGTGTTTCAACCGAAGCATGACATTTGGGTAATTTTGGTGGAGCCGACTCTGTGAAGCGATGCATCTATTTGTTTTGAGTTGTGCGGTTCTAATTATGTTGTGTGATTTGTTTAGCTGACAAGTGAAGCATTGGAGGGATTCCTACAGCCAAAAAAGATCATATCTTTTGGAGAATATACTTATAGTAGTTCATTTGAAGATAACCAAGTGTGAATGATAATAAAAGAGACATAAAATGAATAGAATAGAATGCTGATTGTTTTGGGACAGTAAAGCCATTTCATTCATCAGTCAAAGATCTATGTGAAGAAGAAGAGAGTGTATACAATTAATTGGAACTAATGAAGACAACAGGTCTACTCAAACAGTTCATTATCAGATATAGTGTATATCTATTTTACTGAAGGTTGCAGGCTTCATCAATTTAGTAGTGTGCTTTTGGACAGTGAGTCCTCACCCCTAACAAGGTTATTTGTAAAAGACTCTTAACAGGGTCTTGTAACCACCTAGATTTGGTATGCTCTAACCATAGACCCTATTTACCCTAAGTGTGATCATACCCCCAATTATGTTCAGACAACTCTTCAATCGACTGACATAATTCATTCAAATCAAATTTAATCTCCTAAGTGATCTAATCACTAAATTTTATTAATCACCTAAGCCAATCAAATCAAATCAATTTAATTCAAATCAATTCAAATCAAACATGACTAAGGTAATTAATTTAAAATAAATTAAATAAATCCCTATTATACCTAATCACTTACAAAAATCCTATCTTCTAACCTAAATTAATCTAATTAATTGGCTATAGTCTTAATTAATTATCTAAATCAATAAAAACCTTAAATAATTAATATTCCTATTTTTGAATGAATATATTTGATATAATTCATTTCATTAATATTCCCCTTAACCCCTAACCTAACCTATCTCAACCACCTTAACCTTGGGTTCAAACCCATCCCAACCTATTCACCCCATGATAAATCTAATCCTAATCCTAATCCCATTATAACCCACCTCCTAATGATGTCACATTCCTAAAAATGTGATTAGGAGCTCAACCCACTTGAGAAAGTCAACTTTCTCAAGCCTCTCTCTCTCTCTCTCTCTATGTCCACCTTCTCAAGCTTGCCTCTTACACCCTCACCATGCTTCTTAAATGCTCCCATTAATGCATTATTAATGAAGATTCGTCAAGCCCATGCCTCATGAATGCCTTTGGAATTTATTCCTCTTACACCTCATTAATGGGTTTTACAACTTCATTAATGACCCTTGTCCCCCCCCTCTCTCTCCATTTTCTTCTATAAATAGAAGGAGTTTTTGAGCTCAAATAATCCTGAATTTCAGATTGAAAATGTATTGTTATGTTGTTAGGATTTAGATAGATTCATGTTTCATTTTAGTTTCCATGTTTATGCATTGTTATAATCTTGATTTCTAGAACTAGAATGCATGTTATTGGGATATCTTTCTCAGTTTTAATAGAATCTTTCATGCTAGGTTGTATATGTCACTGAAAAAGGCATAATCTAAGGGCTATTATGTTGTTTTTCACACTCCTAGTTAGAAAGCAATAGATTGATTTTAGTGGATTTCCATGTTTTACTAACCCTATTTTCACTAATGCAATGATCTATTGAAGTGTTGTATTGTAGGTAACAGGTGCACTATTTCACACACATTTCTGGTGCCCACCGTGGGGCTTGATTTCAGATTTCACCTCATTTCCACTTTATTTTTCACTAATTTGTCTTCCCATTTTGTAGGTCCAGGTTCATTTCTGGTAGCAGAAGCTCACATCTGGGATATGCCCTTGCATCGCAGAAATCTAGGCTTGTATCCAGGATTTCCTAGGTCATTTTCAGTATAGGCTCACATCTAGTAAACACTTTGTCACATTTGGTAGCAGAGGCTTGCATTTGGTTGCTGCATCATATCCTATATTTCTAGGATCACATTTGGTTGAAATTTTTGTGAACTTCATTTCCTAACCCCTAACACTTTAATCAGTTGTTGATTTGATCTTTTGACAACCTAACTAATGCTTGCATGTTGCTGATAAGGAAGTAGGAAAACTTGGCTAATGTGTGTGTTTGCAGGTGTTTTTAAAACTAATTTTAGTACTAACCATTTACAAAACTTTTTCAAAACTTAACACATTTTCTCAACATTTGTTAAATCGACCAGATTACTATGCTCTTTTCCTTTAAGGAAAATCAGAAAATTAGATGTTGGTTTAACACTTGTAAAGGAATTTCGAGATAAATGGATAAACAAACTCACACTTTAATTCATTTTTGGAATCAGTAATTGAACAAGAAAGTCACTAAATCTTGTGGGATAATTGAACAAGTTACATCGTTTAATTCATTTTGGGATATGAAATTGAACAACACAAGTCACTTAATATTGTGGATAATTGAACAAAACAAATTTGCTTTCACACATCCTGTTTTCATTAACTTAGGAATATCTAAATCAAGCTCAACATAGCTTGAGGGAATGAACATTGATTTGCATGTTTTGGGAGAAAACAACATGGATTAGGAGAGTATGCTCTTCTTCTTTCTAAGAATCAGAAATCTAGACATCCTACGCTCGCCAATCCTTTGTATGCTTATTTAACAATAGAGGGCTTGCCAGTTGAGGAAAAAATCTCCCAGGAATGACCCAAGTGAGGATAGGTTTTATTCCAACCCTTCCAACTCATTATAAATAATTGATTCCTCATAGGCCAAGGCCTCGAAAGATAGAGTCAATTTTGTTCTCAAAATTTTGACATCATTCCTTGAACATGCTTGGGTATGTGTAGAGCGGATCCACTTGAATATTTCTTGTGAGACTACACATATTTGAGTAAGCATAGGGCTATACACCTCAATTTTTCCTTGTTCAATTCTATGGTAGATGGTTTCAAACAGATTTTCCCATCATAAACAATGAACTTCATAGACAAACTACCTAATTCATCCCCAAAAGGGTGATAATCCTTGTGTAAGGCAAAAAATAATTGCCCCAAGACACTCATCATATCATGCCCTCACTTGCATTTGGAGTTGGATAATACAACATCATTACTGGAGCCATTGCATGCTTGGTGATGACTATATTCTGATTAGAATTTGAGTGTGTACCTAAGTCAACAAGCAAGGATTTTCATTCTCTACCTAGAAATGAGGGCATAAGGACGTGTTTGTTCCCCTAACAATGCAAATCTCCTTGATGTATCTGAAAGATCACTAACAAGATAAAACCTTCAAAACAAGCAACAAAATTCAATCCTTAATCTACATGTTTTTTCACTCACCAGTAAGTCTCTGAACACGATCACGGATCAAACAAACTTCATGAACTTTCAAGACAAAATTTTCAAAACTGACAAAATCTGACAGAGACATTAGAAACTCGCATCCTAGATTTCCTAGATCATATCTAGTATCTTGGCTTGCATCTAGTGTAATTCATCATTTCTGGTCAACACATCATCGCATCTATGGGTAAAGGTTGCATCTAGGGTCATCAAAAGCTCTCATACTATATTTCCTGGCTCACATCTAGGACAATGGGCACTTGCAGAATAGTTTCTCAAAAAAACTCAGTAGATTTGGGTACCCTTTTGGCTCTTTAGTCTGTGCCTGTTGTATTTTCTGGTCTCCCTATTGCCGTGTCAAAACACTTTTTCAAACGTCTACCTTGCATGTCTTTCCAGTTTCTTGCAATCAATCTCAATACGTGTAGTCTATCCTCTTTTCAAAACAACTTGATTCCCAACTCACTATCAGGGCATTCTAACCCTCTATGGCTGGAATTATTTACTTCCACCAAAATACAAATGATACTTCCACCTAGACACACTCACTTGAACGATTTGAGACACTACCTGACACTGTCGGGAAAATTTGATGAAGTTGAGATACAAATACATGTTTAACACAAGATGAAACAAGTACATGTCTAAAGGATCCAGATTACTTCCTAAATCACTACACTTTCAATGAGAAACATCTCATAGTTCCCTACTTGATCTAGACTCTTCAGAAATGGACAGGTCCACTTACGAATGGAGTGAGGCTTTTGAGGAATATAACAATAGAAAAAACCAAAAGCACAAAGATATTGATGAAGAAGAAGAACCCACATTTGACCATCCTATATTTGAATAAGGCAGTGAGGAAGACATCACTGAAGAAGAGTACAATAAACTCAAATAGAGCAGTAAGTTCCATAAGATAATGGAAAAGATGATTGACGAAGATAAACAGAAATACTTTTTCCATCTAGCATCCATTGGCATAAATTTACCCAAGGATTATGATGTGGAACAACTAAAGGAAAAGGAGGTGCCAACTCCTATATCTATTCTCACCAAACAACTCACCTTGATGCAAACAAAGCTCATGACTCTCAAACAAGAGAAGGCTGAACCCAAGACAAAATATTATGTGGACTCCATTTGTCCATTTCTTTTTGACAAGAGTATAACTATGGTTCCATTCCCTCCCAAAATGGTAAGGCCAAAATATGACAAGTATACATGAGAGACCGATCCACATGACCATGTTAGAGAATTTTGTGCTCTTAGCATAGAGTACATGCATGAACCTACATATCTCATGCGGATTTTTCCTAGAAGTCTAGGAGGCAACACCATGGAATGGTTCTCAAAGCTTACACCTAAGGTCAAAACTTTTGAGGAGTTAATTCAACAATTTATCCAACATTACTCCTATAATATATAGCATGATGTGACTATGATGGATCTGTGCAACACTAAACAAAAGACTGGCGAATCCTTTACCCACTTTCTATAAAGGTGGATGAAAATATTTGCATGATATTCAAGAGCTATTCCCAAATCTGAGAAAATGGAAATCTTATTTAATGAATTAGTACCTGAGTTGAACTATGCATTGAAAATGAAAGACTCCCCTAGCTTTGACAGGATGATCAAGAATGCTATCCGTATTGAAGAAGTTATGGTCAAAAAGGGGGAGATCACTCTTCAAAGTGAAAAAAAATCTAACAAATCCAACTCCAAACCTAAATAGTGGAAGAAAAAAAAATGTTGTCAACAATGGAGTAGTAGACACATCCAATATTAACCCTAAAATTGAGGTTTTCAATTTGACTAACAACATGTAAGAAAGAAAAGATGCCAAGGTAAAGACCCCCATACCTAAAGCAAACAATGCTAATAGCAAAGGTTAGCCATGGACCTCCAAATCTCAAAGAACATTTACTCCTTTGGGAGAGCCTCTCGAGACTATTTTGAAGACTCTATTAGAAAACAAAGTTCTCACAATCCTAGATTCCAAACCATGGGAACCAGTGGTCAAAACCAGATGGTGGGATGACAATTGTTACTGTGTCTTTCGAAAAAACAAAGGACACAAGACTAACGACTGTTGTAAGCTCAAACATGTTATCCAAGACCTTATCAAAGGAGGAAAGATCAAAGTGGAGGGACACACTACCAGTGAAGATCATACAACATTTAACAAACCATTCCCTAATTATGAGAAAGGGGAAGCATCTAAAGGAAAAGGTAATGAAGTAAACTACACCTAATCTAATAATGATAATGTGATCAATATGGTAGACATTAAAACTGCATCAATTAATGTGGTCACAATCAAAGGTGTTAAAGACACATCTTCACAATTGAATGAGGTGACTCAGAGCCAAGCACAAGTCACGATCAAAGGACCTAATTCCTCACCAAAACTAGAATCAACACCCAAGGTTCCTATTGTTAATATCCCCAAACCAGTAGCAAAACACATGGTTACTATTCCTGCAACAAAGTATGACTTGGTGGACCAATTACAATGAACCTCTACTAAAATTTCCATTTTTGAGTTGCTTAAAATCTCCACAGTGCATAGGGAAATCCTGGAACAAGCCCTACATGCCGCTAATGTACCAAAGGACCTTGATATAGACAAATTCCAAGTGATGGTTAATCACATCTCAGTGCCACATTACCTCTCCTTTTCTAAAGAGGATGATAAATCATTAACACATCTACATAATCAACCCCTTCATATTGAAGTCCTCATTCATAAATCCTATGTTAGACGCGTACTGATGGATGGAGGTGTAGGATTGAATATTTGTACCCTTAATCTAATAAGGAAACTGGGTCTTTCAGAACAGACCATTGACTCTAGAAGAAAAATCACTATCAAAGCTTATGATTAGGAAGAAAGATCCTCTAAAGGTCTTATTGTTCTACCCATCAGAGTGGGGCCAGCTGAAAGGAATGTCATATGTCAAGTTCTGGATCTACTCCTGGCCTACAACATCCTGTTAGGGAGACCATGGATCCATGAAATGCAAGCTGTGCCATCTACTTACCACCAGTGTATCAAGTTCCCACATAATGGGGTGGAAGTAACAATTCCTGCAGATGCTAATGATACTTGCAACAATATCAAAGCAGGTAGTATGATTCCACATAACAAGGAAGCTATGGATGAGATTGATCCTAGGACTACCAAAGACATGGTGATGAGAATTTTTGGAAAGACCTTAAAACTTGAGGAAATAGGTATGGGAGAATACAAGCTGGACATGACTCCATCACTGATAGAATTACCAATATGACCAAGATCCTATGGAAGACCCTCCTTGTCTTTCACACCTCCTGCATCTAAGGAGCCAGATATCCAAAAATAAAATGGAATGGTTAAGGCATCCACATCTTCTTTAGATAACACATAAGAACAAGTAGTCTTGGCCTGAATTTAGAAGGGAGAACCGATGGAAGCTAAGGTAAAACATGTGAAAATATCCCCAGAGAAGTATGGAAAAGGATATGATCTCTTCAAGAAAATGGGATATAAAGGAAAAGGACCTTTAGGCGACAAAGGAAAAGGACTCACTGAACTTGTACACATGGAATTTAGGGATACCAAAGATAAAATAGGGCTAGGTTTCAATAATAAATTTGAAGACCCTTCTTCAAGGGATAGTCTAGTTTCTAACAAAGGGAGTGATGAAATAGAATAAATAGAGTTGGAACCATGGTCCTATGAAAGATTGTTACATGTTGGCATGGAGAATCCCAAATATCAAGGTGAGCACTATGTACCAAGCTTTTAAGTACTATGAGACACTCATATCCCTTTATTACCACGAGCTCCTATTCAAGAGGTAGGAGACACAATAGAAGATGATCCAGAGTTACCATTGATAGCAATGGCTACTAAAGAAAAATCCCAACAATAGGATTCACATCCTAACTGGGGGAAGTTAGTAACAATCACACATGTCCTTGATTTACCACACTTTGATCCACAGCTGGCTAATCAAGTACATCAGATAACTATTACAGAATTCTTGAACCGGTCTGACAATGAAGTAATTGAATATCATGATTATGAGTGGGATGAGCTATCTGTTTCCACAAAGGACATTGAAATAGATTTGATTCACATGTTCACAGCTACATCAACACACCAAGAACCTTCTAACACCATTCTTAACAGTATTGATGTACCTAAAGCAGAGGAGGAATTCCTTCCCCAAATCATTGATGGAGATATTGATGTTTTAATAAGTTTCAAAGAACTTCAGAGGCAAGAAGCAAGAAGCCTCCTTTTACAGAGAGATGATGATGAAAGTTCTACTGATGAGTCACTAGAGTTTAGCTCACATATTACTAACAATGACCATTTTTATGATGATCTAACTCTTATTGATCCAAACATCAAAGAGATTAACTTAATAGAACATGTCATGTTAGTTAATAGTCTTGATGCTGACGTGATGCTGTCCTTCCCAAAGTCTGACTCCTTGTCTTTGATAAACCCAAACCTAATTGATTGGACTAATATAGATCCTACTCCTATCCTCAACATTCCCAATGAGTACACCTTGGCTTGCTATCTAAATGCTTGTGAACCCTATCCTTCTTCCACCAATGCAAGGAGTGTGAACTGGTCACAGGAGGATATCAATTTTCTCAGTCAAAAATTGAAAAAGAAAAAGGGAACTGACGGTGAAAACCACATTGTGGCAGTGTCAGATCTTAAAATAGTAAAAAAAAAGATGTATCCGATGGTGAAAACCTCTCAAAGGCACCAAAGTATGAGATTTTTGATATCCTCCCTGAGCACTTTCAAGAAAGGTCTTCGGTTCTGATAGAACCAACACATCCAATTAATTTGGTCATAGCTGAAGATCCTCAAATAGTTCACCTAACACAATCTTTTTTCAGAAGAGGAGAAGACATAGTTCACCGAGTTCCTGAAAGAGAAGAAGATCAACTTTGCATGGTCTGACATAGATATGCCTGGGCTAGATCATGAATTAATAATGCACCACTTGTCTATAGCTCCTGAGATCAAACCTGTGAAACAAAAACTTAGAAAGATGCATCCTCATGTTGCATTGCTTGTAAAAGAAGAGCTAGAGAAATTGTTGAAAGTTGGATTCATCAGAGTCATTGCTTACGTAGGATTGATCTCCAATGTGGTCCCCATGTCTAAATCTGATAAATCTATTAGGATATGTACAAAATTCAGAGACTTAAACAAACCATGTCCTAAGGATGACTTCCCCCTACCTAATATTTATATGATCATAGACCTCACAGCAGGCTACCAAATGTATTCATTAATGGATGGTTTCTTAGGCTATAATCAGATAAAAATTGCCCCTGAAGATCAAGAGAAGACAAAATTTACATGCGCATGGGGCACATTTTGCTGGAATGTCATGCCATTTGGGTTAAAGAATGTCGGTGCTACATATCAAAGAGAAATGACTATTATATTCCACAATATGATGCATAAAAACATGGAGGATTGCATGGATGACACCTTAGCTAAATCCAAACAAAGGAGCACTCATTTTAATGAATTTAGGAAGATATTGGATTGAATGGAGAAATTTAAAATTAGGCTCAATCCAAAGAAGTGTGCCTTTGGGGTCCAATTAGGAAAGATCTTAGGGTTTATTATTTCACCGAAGGGAATTGAGGTGGACCCTATCAAAGTCAAGGCTATACTAGAGATGAATGCTCCATGCAACATTAGTCAAATGAGGACATTACAAGGGAGACTCCAATCAATTAGGAGGTTCATGTCACAACTTGCGGATAGAGCACAACCCTTTACTAAATTACTACATAAAGGGGTCACCTTCAAATGGGATGAACATTATGAAGCCAACTTTAGAGAATTAAAAGAGTACTTGGATACTCTTCCTATTCTTATGGCACCCATCCATGGAAAGCCATTACTCATATATATTTCAGCAATAGCCACGTCATTAGGAGTATTTCTCACACAAGAGGATGAAGCTAAGAAAGAAAGAGTGATCTACTACATCAGTAGAACACTAGTCTCCTATGAACTCAATTACATCATTATTGAAAAAGCATGCTTAGCAGTTGTCTTTGCATCACAAAAATGAGGCATTACATGCTATCACATACAGTAAGGTTAATTTCAAAGATAGATCCTTTAAAGTACCTCCTGAGCAAAACAACATTAATAGGATGTCTGGAAAAGTGGGTCCTGATTCTGAGCAAATTTGATGTTGAATATGTGGACCAAAAAGCTATTAAAGGACAAGTTCTTGTAGATCAACTAGCTGATTCACCACTCCAAGATGATGAACCTGTAAGGATTGAATTCCTTGATGAGACCATTATGCATCTAACTAAGTATCCATGGAAAATGTACTTTGATGGTTCTTTCATGCAACAAGGCTCTAGAGCAGGGTTTCTATTCATAAATCCTCAAGGCTACAAGATACCAAAGTCTTACAAATTGATGTTTCCATGCACAAACAACATTTTTGAATATGAAGCATTGGTAAACAGTCTTAAACTTGCCATGGAATGGAATATTTTAGAGTTGCATGTGTCTAGTGACTCCAAACACATTATCAATCAAGTCAATAGAGATTATCAGATGAAAGATGAGAAGTTGATGCCCTACAAACAACTGGTTGATGACTTAAAGAAGTACTTTGTCTTCATCACATTTCACTAGATCCCCAGAATAGAGAACAAAGTTGCAGAAGCTATGGCTACCTTAGCATCCATGTTACAACTGGAGGAACATCAATTCTGCTATGAATTCTTGGTGGAAGAATTATCCTATCATGCCTTTGATACCCCTGAATACCAAGTAATCTATGCTTTGAACACCCCAGACCCATCTCGGTATGCTAAAATTATTTCCTACCTAACTGACCAAACCATTCCCAATGACCTATCCCGGAATGAAAAAAGAGCCTTGATTAGGACAACATTGCATTATGTCCTCATAAATAATAACTTATATAGTAGAGGTCTCGATGGTACACTTCTTAGATGTTTAGAACTCAAAGAGTCAGATCACGTGTTAAAAGAAGTCCATGAAGGTGTGTGTGGATCACATTCAAACAAATTTTCACTAGCAAAGAAATTGCTTAGAGTAGGGTATTACTGGCCTACAATGGAAAAAGATGCTATTCAATTTTCCAAAACATGTCATAAATGCCAGACATATGGAAATCTCATCCATGCTCCTACCATAGAACTTATACCTTTCATTACACATTGGCCATTTCAGCAATGGGCCTTTGACTTGGTTGGACAAATATATCCCAATTCTTCAAATGGACACAAGTTCATCATAAAAACCACTGAGTATTTCATGAAGTGGGTCGAGGTCATGCTGCTAATCAAAGCCACTTGTAAACAGGTGGCTATGTTTATTTTAAACTACATTATCTATAGATATGGGATACCCTCCTTAATTGTAATAGACAATGGGGGCCAATTTAAAAACCAAGACATTGATGACCTTTGCAAACAGTTCCACATCACTCAACACTGCTCCTAAATCTATTACCCTCAAGGTAATGGATAGGCTGAGGCATCCAATAAGAATATTCTCAAAATCCTACACAAAACTGTGAGTAAGTCTGGCAGAGACTGGCATTTACAACTAAATTTGGCATTATGGGCCTGCATCAGAACACCAACTAGAGCCATGCCATTTGCCCTAGTCTATGGTGCTAAAGCATTACTACCTATTGAGGTTGAAATCCCATCCTTGTGGATATCTTTACATGGTCTTGTAACTGATGAGCAATACCACATCGATAGGGTGAATTCCTTAGACCTACTTGATGAGTGTAGGCAATAAGCATTCGATCATTTGAAGGGTGTACCAAGCACACATGTCCAAGGGGTACAATAAAAAGGTCAAACCATGACAATTTCATGTGGGGGATCTCATCCTAAAGGAGAATCCTAAGAACCATCCTCACAGAGAACAAAAAGGAAAATTTGAACCTAACTGGTTGGGACCTTATGTTATCACTGCTAATTTTGGGACTAGAGCTTATGAACTAGCTACACCTGAGGGAGACGTTCTTCTAGATCCTATCAATACTCTACATTTGAAGCAGTTCTATGCTTAATGTCTTGCTATCAGAGCTTGTGCAATGAAATAGTTCTTAGAAAATACCAAAAACATTCATAAAATTGATCCTGAAGAAATCCAAAAATAGTGGAAAAAGTCCTGAAGAAAGGTATCCTTGGTGAAAACCTGGCAATCAGGCATCACTTGTGTTCTGGGCTCCATCTATCAATGCATTGCTAATACTAAGCCTTCACGATTACACCTGTGCTAAGAGTTGACTTTGTTTCCTTACAAAAGTCTTATCCTTGCTTGGGATTTGTCAGTATTTTTGTCTTAGGGTCAAGTCCTTTTGCACTGGGGGCATCTTTGCTAGCATGATAGGTTGCATCTTCTAGGTTGTCATAGGATGGTTTGTCTCATTATATAATGCTTCTCGATACTTTCACTAAACTATCCCTTTTCATGAAACAAGGCTGGCACAAACATTGTACTAATATGAATGATGTTTCTAGAGTCTACATTGGATTACAAATAGGAATAAAGTTATACACAGACATGGAGCACATATTTTCTTGAATTCCAACCTTTTTATTGATGAATCCATACTACTCTTGAAAAATGAATCAATAGTATTTCTCAATACTACCTTAACACAGTTTGATCTTGGTTTGATTATGACTCTTTTATATACCCATGATGTTTTCACTAGGGGCATCTCAACAGTTATGAATTTTATTGGGTTGATTTGCAATTGATAGTTGTTATGTCTTCTGAGTTACTCTATGACATTTGTGCAAAGACAAAGAGTCACAAGGACATGGAGCATAAAATTTTCTTGGTTTTCTGTGTATGGTAATTGTTCTAAATGATCCTATAAATTTCACCTAACTTGGATGTTTATGATAAGAGCTACCACCATGAGTGGATAGCCGCATATATCTCGATCTTTGTTATGTGTAAACTACGGTGAGGTTGAAACAATTTCCTTGTCTATTTTCTACACTTATATTCTCACTAAGGTATACAAAGAATAATGTACCCAAGGAGATGAATTTTCAAGGTCATTGCAGGTCCAATATCTTACCTTACAAAAATTTTGATATAGTAAAAGGGAGGTGACTATTTTGTTATCCTGGCTTCTATGGCTTGATGCCTAAGTCTATTTTTGACATTTCATCTAATAAATATAGTATTCATACTTTCATAATATCAGTGGGTATTAGTGATTGTTGTACTATCAAGTGGTATCCATTTTGACAAGCACCCAATGATGATAAAAATGTTACAAAAACTATCAATTAGTGATAAGTCCTAAAGAGTCTTCATATAGCTGCATTTAAAGATTGCATGATGCATTTGTGAAAGAAGCAAAAGCATCAAGAATTTGAGATAAAAAATGATTTCCATTTTTTCTTCTAAATCCAAGTTAATTAAAAACAAATTCAATATTACTGATATTTATATCATTGCACATCCATAGCATACATTTTGCATTCATCAAATGAGACAAAAGAAAAATATAAAAACAAAGCATTTTATGCATAACATTTTATTTTTTTACATCCTAAGTGCATTCATACATTTTACTTGCATAAGAAGAACTCAAAAACATACATTTGCATATTCACATAGTATCATTTGAAGCATATGTATATCAGTGATGAATCCAAAATGCATAAATGATGTCATCATCTAAATCTAACTCATCATAAGACCAAGATACAATCACATGTGCAAACAAATCTATCAAAGCAAATGGAACTCATGAAACATGTCAAAATCAGAAACAACTACATCATATAAACATCTCAAAACATGGAACAAATAAAAAATATGACACATAAAGAGTATTCGAGTATCAGAATGTCAGGATTAATTAGATATACATGTATAAAGTATCATTGTACAAAAAGAAGGGCCTCACAAGGCTCTAGATATACAATATGATCTCACAAAATAGTACAAAAAGATGTGTCTCATGTTTGACTCCCCCCTCTCCCTGATCTAGAGGTAGAGGAGGAGGTGGTACAAATAGAGCTTCTGGAGGAGGCATAGCCCCCTTTGACTATTGTGATAATCATGAAAAGGACAAAACTCTCTGTCCCTTTGGCACCGTAGCATGATAAAGTGCATAATAGTAGGTGGCTCTCTGGCCCTGGTGCACAGTAGTACGGGCTTGAATATCTCACTCTATTCTGAGCCTCTCTAGCTATCTATCCCTATCAGCAAGTAATGCATCTACTATCGTAAGCCTGGCCTCTAATGCTGCGATCCATGCCCTGAGCTTCTCTCACTCTTGCTTGCACTAAGATAAGGGATCTCCATCCCTGCCTAAATCCTACCCTGAGGGCCTATCCTATGACTGATCTGCCTGACTCTACTGCTGCTATCTCTGCTGTCTATGCTACTCCCTTGTAAGTAATAGACCTGTATCCATCCTAGGAGCAACAAATCTGAAGTGGGTATGCCGAACCTATCCACTGCCACTGGCCACATCTATAGTGCCACCCACAACTCCACCTCCTCTATCATCTCCACCATTGTCCCCATCATCTAGAGGAGGGCATCTAACATCTTGTCTCTCATCTCTACCTCCATCTTGTCCTCTTCTGACACCCTATCTCTCTATGCTCCTCCTCTCCCCCTGGTAGGGAAATCATCTAGATCATAATCTATCAGATCCTCTATATGAGGAATGGCCTCCTCAAGCACTGTGAATCATGGAAATGGATGCTGAAGCATATTTGTAGCATACCCATCAGAACAACCTGCATTTGCCACATCATGATGAAGATCCTAATCCACTCTGACCATATCTCTGATCTCCTGGTGGGAAATCTCATATACCAACTGGGCACCCTATAATGGTGCCTCATCATGAACTCTAGCATATACAATCATGTCTTGGGTCCTACCCTGTCATCGGCCAAACTGTCTCAAAACTTGGGTATGCACAAAATGCTCTACGATATATATGGTCCTCCTGATCAGGTACCTTCTCTGAAAGAAAAATGGGACCTATCTCACATCAGAGGTCCACTCCTCATATTCCAAGTACAAATACCATACTACCTCTGTCATATCATAAAAAAGTTGCCGTCAATACTCTACCTTGCCCAGATGGGGCTGCTGAATCAAACTGACATACATATTAAAAAAAGGCTGCTCAGATGCATGCTACCTGTATACAATGGGTCATGTCACTAGGATATGCTCCCAGGCCCAGATCTAAAGAATCAAAATCCCCACAGTCATGCTTTGAGTATAATGGTAAACAATCTCATGGAGCTCTTAGTATATATGAGTCAGAATGTAGCTGCCCCATACAAATCTCCATCTAGATACAACCATCTTCTCCAGCATATCTACCCATCCTCCAAGGAATCCGTGTTTTCCTCTATATGGCATCAGGATACCACCAATCAAGCCTACCAAATACACAAATAAATGATCATAGTGATCGCACATATAATCCCAAGAGAGATATCTCTGATCAATAGTGTCATCCTGGAAATACTGACGAGCTAAACCAATCACCATGATAGAAGTCGACTCAAAGCGCACTTCGCAACCAATAACTGGAACTCACAGTATGCACCATATGTCCTCAAGAGTGACTATCATCTCCCCAGTCAGGAGATGGAAGGTGTTGTACTATGAATGCCACCTCTCGGCAAGAGTAGTTAACAACCCCTGATTTACCCCTATATCAAGTAAACCAATCAGTGATCGTAGTCCTACTCAAACCACTACCTTTGGTCATCATCTGACAGTAGTCTGGCCAAAGCAAGCACACATCTTGGATATATACCTCAAAATGGGACTACCTCAAAATCAACCTATTTTTGGCAAATAAAATGATAAATTAGTGTTCTATCTATGACTGACATGTCGAAACATGATCAACTAAGTACATCAAGATCCACAACAGACAAACAATTCACAAATGGCTAAGTTTATAAGTCCAATAACTAGATGTAATCCTAGAAAAATAGGATGCGATCTCTTTTACCAGATAGGATCCTGGAAATATAGGATGAGATGGACAATGTTGGGTATGACCCCAGAAATCCTGAATGCGATGCCAAAAATGAGGTATGATCCTGAAAAGATAGGGTATGAAATAAATAGGATTTCATATCCTAAACTAAGCTAAAATAGGGTAATGGGATGCAATCCATGAAATACTGGATGTGACATAGAATTCTGGGAACATAGGATGCGATTCAGGAAATACCAGATGTAATGCAGGTTTGACAAGGTGCGATCCATAATCTTGAATGTGACCCAAAATTCAAAGGGCTCTAAAAGCTACAAAAATGCATGAAAATCAAAATTACTAAATTCACAAGGTATTTTTGCAAGTACTTACCGGAGGTGCATAATCGGCCAAGCGCTGATGACGATGGCTGAGCTCAAAATGATGCTTCTTGACTAGGACCATCATCTTCTCTGCAGAGCTCTCAACTTTACTATGGGTAAAAGAGAAAATGAGTAGTGAAATGGTGATTTTTGAGATATATATTGGTGTTTTGAGCTATTTAGGGGTTCTGAAACTCCTCCCAGGCAACTACAACTACATTTTTGTTCTCTTTTTGATCAATTAGGAACCAAATCAAAGGTGTCTAAGATATTTTATGCAGTACAATAAATTTTTTATGACAGCTCCTAAAAATGCAGAATTGCTCTATTTGTTCCAAAAATCCTTTAAATTGCACATTTCAACAAAAATCTTGGTCCGACACCATTTTATCAATCTCACCACTCACATTTTCACGTAATTAACTTGGTTCTCATGTGTTTACTCTTCACACTCCCCCATTTCTTCACTTCTTCTAATCTATTCTGAACTACCCATTACATGCAAGTGATACATCATTTCAACAGAGGGATTTCATATATTTCCTTCGATTTCATTCTCGAGGGGGCATGATCACACTATCATCAATCAAAATCTTGCTCGAAAAAACATTAAAATGACTTTATTATCAAACAACTAGGGGCATGACAGTTTCCTTGACTAAGTTAGAACTGTTGGATAGAAAGCTTTGGTTCTCATAAGCTAGATATCTTGTGTTTCCTCATTTTAAAAGATTCTTACTAAGCTCCTGGCAGCTTCATACTGACTTTTGGACAAAAACCAAGTTTGGAATCAGTATTATCAATCTTTGGATGACAACCAAGTTCAGAATTGGTATTTTTAATAATATTTTATTGACCTTTGGATGAAAACCAAGTTCAAAGTTAATTCTATTAGTTTAGTTCAATCAAGTGCGAGACTGATCTCATCAGGCATTTCATTTGATCATGAGCAAAATTCTCAATCTTTCTGAAGTCAAAATCAAAAAATTTCTTTGAATTAATGCACTACTTACACATCAATTCAAAGAGGGGAAAATGTAACCACCTGGATTTGGTCTTCTCTAACCATAGACCCTATTTACCCTAAGTGTGATCATACCCCCAATTATGTTCAGACAACTCTTTAATCGGCTGACATAATTCATTCAAATCAAATTTAATATCCTAAGTGATCTAATCACTAAATTTTATTAATCACCTAAGCCAATCAAATCAAATGAATTCAAATCAAACATGGCTAAGGTAATTAATTTAAAATTAATTAAATAAATCCCTATTATATCTAATCACTTGCAAAAATCCTGTCTTCTAGCCTAAATTAATCTAATTAATTGGCTATAGTCCTAATTAATTATCTAAAGCAACAAAAACCTTAAATAATTAATATTCCTATTTTTGAATGAATATATTTAATATAATTCATTTCATTAATATTCCCCTTAACCCCTAACCTAACCTATCTCAACCACCTTAACCCTGGGTTCAAACCCATCCCAAC
>MU223248.1:103411-130902 GCA_018584345.1 Thuja plicata
AACCCATCCCAACCTATTCACCCCATGCTAAATCTAATCCTAATCCTAATCCCATTCTAACCCACCTCCTAATGATGTCACATTCCTAAAAATGTGATTAGGAACTCAACCCACTTGAGAAAGTCAAATTTCTCAAGCTTAACTCTCTCTAAGTCCACCTTCTCAAGCTTGCCTCTTACACCCTTACCATTCTTCTTAAATGCTCCCATTAATGCATTATTAATGGAGATTCCTCAAGACCATGCCTCATGAATGCCTTTGGAATTTATTCCACTTACACCTCATTAATGGGTTTTACAACTCCATTAATGACCCTTGTCCCTCCCTTCTCTTTCTCTCTCTCTCTCCATTGTTTTCTATAAATAAAAGGAGTTTTTGAGCTCAAATAAGCCTGAATTTTAGATTGAAAATGTATTTTTATGCTATTAGGATTTACATAGATTCATGTTTCATTTTAGTTTCCATGTTTATGCATTGTTATAATCTTGATTTCTAGAACTAGAATGCATGTTATTGGGATATCTTTCTCAGTTTTAATAGAATCTTTCATGCTAGGTCGTATATGGCACTTAAAAAGGCATAATCTGAGGGCTATTGTGTTTTTTTTCACACTCCTACTAGTTAGAAAGCAATAGATAAATTTTAGTGGATTTCTATGCTTTACTAACCCTATTTTCACTAACACAATGATCTATTGAAGTGTTGTGTTGTAGGTAACAGGTGCACTATTTCACACACACAGGTTTGACCCTTAACTAGGTCATTGTAAAGATCAACTCCTAACAGGGTTGTAAGATCTTCTAACATGGATGATTATACTCAAGTACAATTCTTTGTGGGTGCTAATTCCCACCGGGGTTTTTACCTAATTTGGTTTCCCTGTAACCAAAATTGTGGTGTTCTATTTTGTGTTATCTTATTATGTATATGCTTAATGTTACTTTGCACTTAATAAGAAGAAAATAATTTAACTAACTGATAACTGATTCACCCCCCTCTCAATTATCCCTTTGGACTATTCCAACAATTGGTATCAGAGCCAAGTGCCTTGGAGAGAAATCCTAACAAATTAATGTAGATCAGATGGCGTACTTCAGGAAAGAGAGTCCTAAGTTTGATGGAGAGAATTATCTTGACTGGAAGAACAAAATGATAACACATATTTAGTGCATTGGTTTTGAAATCTATGAGGTTTCTACTCATGCAATTGATGTTCCTACCTTGAAGGAATTTGCAGAAAGAGATTCTACTAATAAACAAAAGGAATTATTCACCCAAAATGCAATTTCCAAAGAAGCCCTAATCAGTGCCCTACCTAACAGTGAATTTTCTAAAATCAAGAAGGCAGATAAAGCATATACAGTTTGGAAATATCTAGAAGATATGTTTGAAGGAGACATCCAAGCCAGGAATGCATGCAGAAAGACATGGAAGAAAGGATACAACAATTTAGAGATGCTACCTAAATAAGACATCAGATATTACAATTAGAGGATTAATGAAGCAGTCTCAAGAATCAGGAACAATGGTGGAGAAATTTCAGAGGAAGATATAATGGACAAATTGATGACTACACTGAAAAAAGATTATGAAAGAAAGATAAACATCTTGGATGAAACCATGCAATTCTTAAAGGAATTCAAAAGAGAAACCTTAATCAGAAAAATATCTGCATTTGAGATATCAAGATTGAAGACATAACCTAAAATGGAAACAAATTTCAAAGCCTTAGTCCATGGTAAGAAATCCTTGAGCATCTCTAGTAATATTGAGAAAGAAGAAGTTGATACAGAACTAGAAGAAATCATTACCATGATTTCTAAGAAAGAAAGGAAAGGTAAAGGAAAATATGAAGGACAACTACCATTCAAATTATTTTCATGCAACAAAGTTGGCCACTTTGCATCCAAGTGTCCTACAACAGTCAAGAAGTTCAGATCATATCACAAACCCAAATATACTAAGGAGTGCTATCATGCTGAAGATGGTGTGACTAATGATGATTTAGGGGAAGATGAAATTGGATTCATTGCAATTAAAGATAATGAAAAAATGATTGAAACAATAGAAATTGAAGATGAAATAAAAGCACAAGAATTGGCTTTAGTTTCACAAGTAGACATCATAATAGACTAGATCATAGACAGTTGGTGTTCACATCACATGACAAGAGACAAAGATAGATTTGTACATCTAGTTAGGCACAAAGGTGGCATGGTTATATTTTGAGATAACACTCCCAAACCTATCATAGGTAGAGGATCTATCACCTTAGATGGGAAGAACAAGACATATGATGTTCTATATGTTGATGGTTTACATCATAACCTACTGAGTGTTGGACAGTTGCTTGATAAAGGATATCAGTTAGAATTCAAAAGCAACAGGTGCATTGTTAACAACAAAGAAGGAGACATGATTACATCAAGATCAAAGACCAAAGGTAATATCTTCCAGCTTAACTCCGAAGTAAGTTATTTTGTTGCAAAAGTGGATGACAGTTGGTTATGGCACAAAAGACTTTGTCATATCAATTTTGACAACATAGTAAAAATAAGCAATGTAAAAGCAGTAAGAGACCTTCCTAGTATTGCAAGACCAGTCAATACTATGTGTAAGGAATGTGTGATGGGTTAGCATGTGAGAACCTCATTCAGAAGTAAACAAAACTTTGTAAAGAACAAATTAGATCTAGTGCATAAAGATTTATGTGGACCTACTCAAACAAGATCTTACTATGGTGAAAGATATTTCATTTTGTTTTTTGATGATTTCTCTAGAGTGATGTGGGTTGAGTTCTTGAAAGACAAATCTGAAGCCTTTGAGAAGTTCACAATATTCAAATCTAAAGTTGAAAATGTGTCTAGATTAAAGATAAAATGTCTGAGATCTGATAGAGGAGGAGAATTCACCTCTAACAAGTTTCTTGATTACTACAAAGAACATGGGATCAAAAGACAACTAAGTGCACCCAAAACCCCTCAACAAAATGGTATTGCAGAAAGGAGGAACATGATAATACTTGACACAGTACACACTATCATGATTGAAGGAAAATTTCCACACACCTATTGGAGAGATTTAGTCAATACAACAGTCTATACTATCAATATAATTCAACTAAGACCAGGTGCATACAAAACACCTTATGAACTTTGGTTTGGTAATGTACCTACAGTAAAATACTTCTAAATCTTTGGAAGCAAGTGCTACATCAAGAGAGATGATGGTGTTGGGAAATTTGATGCTAGAAGTGATGAAGGTATTTTTCTTGGTTACTATACTAAGAGAAAAGCATATAGATGTTTTAATTTAAGGTTGAATAAAATCATTGAAAGTGCACATGTGAAGATTGATGAGAATTTCATGATTCAAGAAAGATACTATGAATATGCACCTATGATTGAAGATGAACCTAGACCTATCAATAAAGAAATAATTATAGAAGAAATGTTTGACTGTATTGATGTATCATGCAATAATCCTTAACCAAGTCAAGAAGGATCACATATCACAGATGAGAGTGTCACACCTAAAATATAAAAATATACATCCAAATACCATTCAAAAGAAGATATCATTGGAGATCAAATCAGTAAAGTTTTGACAAGATCCAGAGAAAAAGGTTCAACAATTAATGAAGAGGTATGTTTACTTTCAAAAATTGAACCCTTAAGTGTTGAAGATGCGTGCAATGATTCAGATTGGCAAACTGCAATGCAAGAAGAATTAGATCAAATAATTAAGAATGACACATGGGAATCGGTCCCTAGACCTTGTGACAAGAATGTGATTGGAACTAAGTGGATATTTAGAAACAAAATGAATGAAGATGGTACAGTAATAAAAAATAAAGCAAGATTGGTATGTAAAGGATATGCACAAAGAGAAGGAATTGACTATTCTTATACATTTGCCCCTATGAGAAGACTGGAAGATATAAAGTTGTTTTTAGCTTATGCAACATTCAAAAACTTCAAAGTATATCAGATGGATGTCAAGTCAGCTTTCCTGAATGGTGACTTGAAGGAAGAAGGCTACATAGAGAAGCTTGAAGGATTCAAACTTTCAGACAATCCAAAAATGGTATGCAGACTAAAGAAAGTCCTCTATGGACTTAAACAGGCCCCAAGAGCATGGTATGAGAGACTAGATGGCTACTTAACAAAGATTGGATTAAAAAAGGGAGCAACAGATTGTAACTTATTCATTAGAGAGACACCTGAAGGATTACTACTTGTGTCTATCTTTGTTGATGACATTATCTTTGGAGGCAATGACAAGCTTAGTGCAGAATTTGCAAAAGAGATGCAGAGTGAATTTGAAATGAGCATGATTGGGCCTATAAAACACTTTTTGGGATTAAATGTAAAGTAGACAGACAAAGGTATATTCATAAATCAGTCTAAATATGTGAAGGAGATATTGAATACATTCAAAATGGAATATTGCAAGCCAGTAAGCACTCCCATGATAACAGGAAGAAAGATTTCTAAAAATGATGACTCCATAGTAGTTGAGAAAACACTTTACAAATATATGATAGGAAAACTCATATATCTCACTCAATCTAGACCAGATATATCTAATGCAGTAGGAATTGTTGGGAGATTTGCAGCTGAACCTAAACAGAATCACCTAATGGTACTAAAAAGAATATTCAGATATCTAAAGGGAACTATAGACTATGGTTTATGGTATCCTAATTTAGAAAATGTAGAACTTCATGTATACATAGATGCAGATTGGGCAGGTTGCATTGATGATAGAAAGAGTACCTCAGGAGGATCAATATTTCTTGGAGACAGGTTGGTTACTTGGACAAGCAAGAAACATAAAAATATTTCTCAGTCAACAATAGAAGCTGAGTATGTAGCAGCCACATTGAATTGTTAAACAATGGTTTGGATCAAACATATGATTAAAGACTTTGGAATTCAGATTGATTATCCCATTGTCATCCATTGTGACAACACCAACACCATTAACATGTCAAAGAACCCTGTGATGCATGCAAAGACAAAACAAATAGAAATAAAATATCATTTTCGAAGAGAAAAATTTGCAGAAAGAGAAGTGAAGATGGATTTTATGAGCACTAAAGATCAGTTGGCAGATATATTCATGAAACCATTATCAAAATATACTTTTGAGTATCTTAGAAAGAAGCTGGGAGTAATTCCCTTTCCTAAGTCTGATTAGAACTCACAGAAAATGCATCAAACCTTTGTGACTGATGAGTGGTTGACTACTCTACTTCTAGAGTAGTACCTATGCTTATCTGTATTTGGCATCCTTTGCCATTGATGTCAAAGGGGGAGTATATAGTAAGGGGGAGCATATACTCTGGGGGAGTATATAGTCATGAAAATAAAAACACAATCAAAGGAGATGCAATAGAGATGAGGAACCTTTGATGAGGATATTGAGAAGATTGTAAAAAGAAAGAATACACTATTGGATTGATGGTGTTTTTAATCATATGTTGCCATCAATGTCAAAGGGGGAGATTGTTGGAGATTTTCTTTTGTGCAAATAGTTGACTGTATGTTTGTCATCGATGACAACATATAGTATACAATAGTGAACTGTATCCACTTTTCAGTATGGATATATGGAAGCCTTGCATGGTTGTTTTTATGTTTTAGACATAGTTACTATGCCATGTTCATACACATAGATTCAGATGTTCAGTAATAGTTGAGTTATGCTACTCTGTTTACCATCCACAGTTTCAGAGGATTGTTTTCAGTAAGCCAACAATAATTTTATTGATTATTTAGTTGTGTCTATCCATGGGATATGTGTGTTTAGATTCATGTTTAGTTATGAGTCTAATTTAATTAACCAAAGGCGCTAATTGTGTTTCAACCGAAGCATGATGTTTGTGTAATTTTGGTGGAGGCGACTCTGTGAAGCGATGCATCTATTTGTTTTGAGTTGCGCAGTTCTAATTATGTTTCATGCTTTGTTTAGTTGACAAGTGAAGAATTGGAGGGATTTGTATAGCCAAAAAAGATCATATCTTTTGGAGAAGATACTTATAGTAGTTCATTTGAAGATCACCAAGTGTGAATGATAATAAAAGAGATAGAAAAGAAACATAACATAATGCTGATTGTTTTGGGACAGTAAATCCATTCATTCATCAGTCAAAGATCTATGTGAAGAAGAAGACAGTGTATACAATTCATTGGAACTGATCAAGACAACAGGTCTACTCAAACAGTTCATTATCAGATATAGTGTATATCTATTTTACTAAAGGTTGCAACCTTCATCATTTTAGCAGTGTTCTTTTGGACAGTGAGTCCTCACCCCTAACAGGGTTATTTGTAAAAGACTACTAACAAGGTCTGACCCTTAACCAGGTCACTGTAATTATTTCATTGTAAAGATACACTCCTAACAGGGTTGTAAGATCTTCTAACATGGATTATTATACTCAAGTAAAGTTCTTTGTGGGTGCTAATTCCCACCGGGGTTTTTACCTAATTTGGTTTCCCTGTAACCAAAATTGTGGTGTTCTATTTTGTGTTATCTTATTGTGTATATGCTTAATGTTACTCTGCACTTAATAAAAAGAAAAGAATTTAACTAGCTGATAACTGATTCACCTCCCTCTTAGTTATCCCTTTGGACTATACCAACACTTTGGTATAGGGTTGATGATATAGATGAAGTCAATGCCTATTGACCAATAGCTTGAAATGTACTGGATCAATAGTTTTCAAATGGACTGCTCCATTGGCAAAGATAGGTCTATTTCATATGGGCCCAACCATCTAGTCTGTAACTTTCCTAGTGTCTTTTGGAATGTAGAATCATAGAGTAATGTCCAATCACCTACTTGAAAGTATTTGTTCTTAATATGGGATTCATGCCACTTCTTCCTCTATTTCTATACTATCACTATAGGCTCTAATGCATATTTCCCCATTTCATCCAAGGAGTTAAGATGTAGCAATCTGTCTCATTATGCTGCAGGAAGGTCAATGTTTAGCTCCAACGTAGTATGTAGTGTTTTGTGCTTGAACTCAATTGGTAATATTGCTGCTTTCCCATATAGTAATTCAAATGGAGTGAACCCTGTGGTTGTCTTCCATGTGGTTATAAATGCCCAGACTACTTCTGAAAGTTGGTTGCTCCAGTCACGGTGGTGCAAGTGAACTATTTTTGTTTGAATTCCTTCAATTTCTCTGTTAGCGACTTCCACCTGACCATTGGCTTGAGGATGGTAGGGACTGATTGTATTCCTTCATGAGTTCTGTAATCATGTTTGATGTAAATTGTGTTCCCTGATTAGTTACAAGCTCTCTTGGCACACCATAATGGGTGAAGATTTCCTCATACATGAACTCTACTACCTTATGATCACATGCATGCTTCATGGCCTTTACTTCCACCCATTTGGTTAGATAGTCGATGCACACCAAAATGTAGGACTTTCCATTAGATGGAGGGTCTATTGGACCAATGAAATCCATTCCCCACTTATCAAATGGTGTTACAACCACTTGCAGATGTAAAGGCATTTCATCCAATTTTGTTGGATGACCCATCCTCTGGTATTTATCACATTTTCTAGTATAATTGGCTAAATCTTTGTGAAGTGTGGGATAATAATAACCTATTGTTAAGATCTTCAAAACTTTCCTCTTAGTTGCAAAGTGTCCTCCACATGGTTCATCATGACAAGCATGGAGGATATTATATGTTTCATCTTCACATACACACCTTCTCATGACTTGGTCTGGACCAGTATAGAATAATGTATTGTTAATCAAAGAGAATTGAAACTTTTCTCAACTAGCATTCTTCTGTCCTTAGGAGAGAAATGTGTAGGCATCTTATTAGATGCACGGTAATTAGCTATATCAACATACCATGAACTATTGACAACAATATGGAAAAAATTTTCATCAGGGAATGTGTCATCTACCACAGTAGTATCATTATCAACATTCTTAAGTCTGGATAAATAATCATCTACTACATTTGTTTTCCCTAGCTTGTCAATTATGGTTATTGCAAATTCCTGCAAAAGAAGAAGCCATCTTGCTAGCCTACCTGAGATGGCAGGTTTGTTCAAAAGATATTTGATTGCTGCATGGTCAGTATGAAAAAATATGAGATAGCCTGTTACATAATGGCAAAATTTATTTAAAGCATAAACTACTGCCAGTAATTCTTTTTCAGTAACTATATAATTTAACTCTGGGCCATGGAAACTTTTGCTGATATAGTAAATAGTATTTTCAAGGTTGACTTTTTTCCTAAGAAAACACCTATTGCACTGTCAGAAGAATTTGTATGTATGTGGAATGGTAAATACCAATCAGGCCCCATAAGTACTAGTGCAATTGTCAGAAGGGACTTGAGCAACAAGAAAGATTCATCACAGACTAATGTCCATGTAAACTCAGCCTCTTTTGTAAGCAAGATGTATAGTGAACTAGCTATCTAATTGAAATTTTGGATGAAGCACCTATAATAGCCAACATGTCCTAAAAAGGATCTAACATCTTTTTTCTTAGTAGGTGTAGGCAATGTGAGAAATACCTCAATTTTTAGAGGGTCTACTTGGATGCTAGCTTCTGAGATGAAGTGTGCCAGCACCACTCCTTCTTGCATCAACATGAAACATTTCTCACTGTTGAGGGACAAGTTGTGTTCTTGACACCTGACCACCAATTTTTCCAATTTCTTCAAAGCTTCCTCAAAAGTAACACCAAATGTGGTGAAATTATCCATGTATATTTCCATGCAATCATGTGATATGTCAACAAAAATGCTAATTACAACCCTTTGGAAAGTGGATGGTTCATTACATAAGCCAAAAGGTAACACATAATATGCATATGTTCCCCAAGGATATGTAAATATTGTCTTCTCCTAATCCTCTGGAGAAATGCTAATCCAATTATAATCGTTGTATCTATCAAAAAAGAGAAGTACTTCTTATCTGCTAAGGTGTCTAGAACTTGGTCAATAAATGGAAAGGGAAAATGGTCTTTCTTTGTTAAATTTTTCAATTCCCTATAATCTACACATATTCTCTGCCCCCCTTTTTATTCACTATGACCAAAGGTGATACCCATTTACTATCATAGATTGGATAAATAAAACCAACATCCAACAACTTCTGCAACTCTATTTTTACAATTTCTCTTAAGGCTGGGTTAATCTGTCTCTGAGGTTGGTAGAGTGGTAGAATGCCTTCATTGATGTAGATTCCGTGTGTGCAAAGATTTGGATTCAAGCTATCATGTCTCCATAGTCCCAAGAAATTTCTTTTTCATGCTTACAAAGGAGTTGAGTTAATAATTCCAATTGTTGTGGTGGCGTTTTACTATTAACATGAAGATTGTGACCAGGAGAGAGTTCCACATTAGTAGTAAATTCTAGCATTGATACCTTAGATATTGGACTTGTGGATATCTCATAGAGTAGAAATTGATGGATAATATTAGGGCCTACTAGTAAAAGATAGTCCCCATAGGTAGACAACTGTAGAATAGACCTTTCAGAAATATCTTTTTCTATGACACAATCATTGGTAAGGATAATTTGAATCACATCATCTTCTTCTTGAAATTTTAGGAAGGATTGTCTATGTAACATCATTAGTTGGGCAACAAAATTTAGCTCTTTTTCCTCATCTCCCAAATATGGCAAAATAGGAGTACTCAAATCTGGTTGGGGTTGGGCAGGAGGATATAATGCTAGCTCCTTGATTGCTTGGCAATTTGAAATTTTCATGTTACCTGATCTTCAACTAATATGGGCATCAATGGTGGCTAACCAAGGTCTTCCAAGGATAACTATGATGAACTATAACTGATTGAATGTTTGAAGATGTTAAGTTGATGATCACTAAGCTACATAAAGTTAATGCAAGATATTAATTCAGTTAATGTATTGTATTGTCATTGATGTCAACTTGATATAATCTAATTGGTTATATTCAAAGTGTCAAAGACTTCAAAGAATCAGAAAGATAAATATTATGCTATCAGTAATGCATAAAATATCAACATTCACTAAGTGACTACAAACACCGATGGGAAGTGCACCCCAACAGATAGAAAAACTCGAGAGGAAATTCATAGTGATGCCCAAGTAGGAAACCTGAAAAGCATTACCGATGAGAAAATTCACAATCATTTCCAATGAGAAGAACTTCACAGTGGTGCTCAACGGACAAACAAACCTGAAAAATAGAAAACCCCGAGGAAGATACTCAAGAAGAACTAAAGTGTTGACCAAAGCTAACAAAGAGTTAAAACATCGAAAGGAACTAAAGTTCATAAATGACAAAAGACTTAGCTGGCAAGAGCTAAAGAAGGAGTTAACTGGTTGTTAATATTATTTTCATCGACACGTTAAAGCCAGAGACAAGTGAAAGATTTAAAGATATTTTATTCAATTTGTCAAGGAGAAATCTATGGGATAAAAATGAAGTAAATCTTTAAAGAGAGATTGGCTAAAATTATGGATCACACCAAGAAAAAGAAAGTCAAGAACTAAAAAATGGTGAAATCATGTCTATAAAGAGACAAGCTAATTCATTATGAATTAGGGGAGTAAATAGAAAAGAGGATGCTGAAGAGAAACTGATGAAGGAAGAATTCATACATACCTGATCAATCAAGCTAAAGAAAAGAGCTAATTCTATGGACACCAAGAAATAGAGAAGCACAATGTCACCAAGCAGAAAGAAGTGGAGCAAAGGTATTGAAAATATGCATTGATCAGAAAGGTATTATGAGCTTACAATATATCTGAAAAATCTACAAAGTATAGTTGTATATGTGAACAAATCATTTACTATTTCAATTTAACCATTGGATCAGAAAGTCTCTTAACCGAGAAAGAATTAAAAATCCTTTCTATATTGAGATACATCCCAAGGAGTATCAAAAAGTTTGGTCATGAAGATAGCATGAGATTCCAGATACCATTTGACAAACTACACTGGGTTTGGTCATAAAAGGTAGCATAGAGATGCTCGATATCAAGTGACAAACTATTCCATTTAAATCCTCTAACAAGGTCACACTTAGCAGTGTGTTTGTAACCTTTAACAGGGTTGGCTCTTCACTGATCTCACTTCATAAGAGTGAAAATTTTGGGTTATTGGTCCCAAGTGTTTTTTCCCTTAACAAGGGTTCCATGTTAAAAATCCATGTGTCAATGTGTTTATGAGTCATTACTTTAGTGTTTTTCATTACACATAACTAATCTAGATTGATTGGTATACACTAAGCAATTTACTACACTTAGGTAAATGAAAGACTGCTAATCAATAAATAGTAAGAATAAGGTTTAACAATGAACTCCGAGCAGTAGTTATTTGTTGAGATTGTTTGAAGGCATTCATCTTGTATGACTGAAGATAACTAGAGGCTTAATATTGTGGTACAAAGTGTTTGGGTTAATTTATTGGAATATTTTTGAGGCCACTGATTCATGCCCCCCTCTCAGTTATTCTAACAATTGGTATCAGAGCTTGTGTGCTTAGAAAGGGAGTTTAACAAATCAAGCAAAAGATCACAAGATGAGCAAATGAGATGTGCCCAAGTTGAACAAGGACAACTTTGCATCATGGAAAAGTAGGATAAGACCACCTATCAGGTATTGGAAATGATGTTGTTCAATACTTTGATACTAAATTTGTGTTTCCTACAAAACCTCGTACACTTGAACAATTAAGAGAAAAGCGTGAGCATAATTGCATGATGATATAACTTGCTTCCTCTCTCTTTGATGCTGAATTTGAAGATGTCAAAACCTACACCTCTGCAAAGTAAATATGAGATAAATTGAAGCTGGTACATGGAGGAGATTATAATGTACTAAGAGCTAAGGCAGAAAGCCTAAGAGGTAAATTTGATGACCTAAGAATGAGAGAAGGAGAAAATATCACTCAGTACAGCTGCAGAATAAAAGAAGTAGTCAATGCTATCCAAGGAGTTGGAGGCATACTTGAAGAAGAGACAGTGGTAAGTAAAATCGTAAGAACCTTACTGCCTGTATATGTTATTAGAGTATCTATTATACAAGAAATGAGAGCAGTAGAAAACAATAATGTCACTCTAGATAGCTTGGTTGGTAGACTGATTTCATTTGTGATGAATAACTTTGATAACAGTGTCCTACCATCTATTGAGTCTGCATTCAAATCTTCTTTAAAAATAAGTAAGTCAAGTCATAAACACACTATTAGAAATGATAGTGAAAGTGATAGTGATGACCAAGATCTTGATGAGATTGAAGCACTAATGGCTAGAATATTGTAGAGAGGCAAAGGTAAATTACCACTTGTATGTTTTAATTGTAAAGAGATTGGACATTTTGCTACTAGATGTCCCAACAGAAGAAAAGATGACAAAAGTAATGACAGATAATATAAAAATAAGTTTGATAGAAGTGAAAATAGAGATTACCGAAGCAACGAATAATCTGATAGAAGAGATACCCGAGACTACAAGAAAAAAGGGAAGAAATATTGTTACCTAGCTGAGAACAGAGATGGAGATACTGATATCAAATCTAATGAAGACATTGAGATGGTATTTGTGGCCATGAAGGATGATTCAGATGAAGAAGAAAGGTATGTAGAGATTGCACTCATAGCTAAGGTTAGTAAGAATGGTGTATAGATTATAGATAGTGGCTGCACTCACCACATTATCAGTGACAAACAAAATTTTGAAAATTTTGAGTACTATAATGGTGGATCAGTAAGAATGGGTAAGGACACACCTTGTCTAGTTGAAGGTAAATGAACTATAATGCTGAATAACCTGATCAAATGTGAAAATGCTTACTGGGTAAAAGGAATTAATTATAATCTATTGAGTTTTTCATAGTTGAATAATACAGGTCACCGAGTAGCATTTGAGATTAAGAAGGCAAAGATCTTCAATGAATCAGGAAGGTTGATCAAAACTGGTAAACAGACAAAAGGTAACCTATTCTATCTTGATGTTATAAACACCACTTATTTAATGGATAGAAACAAAGACATATGGTTGTGGCATAAGAGATTGTGTCATGTGAATTTTGACAACATGATAAAGATAAGCAATAAAAGGAAAGTAAGAGGCTTATCGAGCATGTCAAAGCCCGAGCATATCACATGTAAGCATTGTCAAAAAGGTAAGATGAAAAAGTCTAGTTTCAAGAGTAAAGCCCATACATCTAATGCTATTCTAGAACTAGCCCATAATGATCTATGTGGAACCATGAGAACAAAGAGTTACTATGGTGATAGATACTTCATTCTCTTTGTTGATGATTATTCTAGAATAATGACAATTATGCTCTTAAAATAAAAATTAGAAGCATTCAAGATGTTTAAATGGTATAAAGCTATGGTAGAAAAATAAAGTGGTAAGGAATTGAAACGCTTATGATCAGATAGAGGAGGAGAATTTATTTTATATGAATTTACTAACTATTGCAATGAACATGGAAATAAAAGACAAGTTTCTGCACCAAGAATACCACAGCAAAATAGGACTGCTAAAAGGAGAAACATATCAATTGTTGACTATGCAAGAACACTAATGATTGAGAAAAAAAATCACTCAAACATTCTAGAGGGAAGCTATCAGTACTATTGTTTACACATTGAACATAGTACAATTGAAGAAAGATACCAATAAGACACCCTATGAGCTTTGGTATGGTTACACACCCAATGTAAGTTACTTCAGAATTTTTTGTAGTCAATGTTATATTTTGAAAGATGATAGAAATGGAAAGCTTGAATCCAAAAATGATGAAGGTATCTTCCTAGGGCATTCTACCAAGAGCAAGGCTTATAAATGTCATAACAAGTCATCTAACAAAATAATTGAAAGTGCAAATATTAGAATAGATGAATATGCAGAGAAAAATGATGAGGAAAGAAGAAAAGAACCAGAAGACTACAACAGGTTTGTTTACACTAAAGAACTTGACACTCTACTCAAGAAATAGTGTATCACTCCCGAGCAATAGAACATTGCACCCGAGCATCAGGCTGCAATTACCAAAAATTAGGAAAATCCTCAATATGATGTTCCGAGCGATGAAGATTAGAATGAAGGTCAAGATGATGATCAGAATGGTGAACAAAGAGCTGAACCAAAACTTTCCAAGTATATCAGAAGACATCATCCACAAAATTAGATCATAGGAGACAAGAAGGATGGAATGAGAACAAGAAGTAAGTCACTAAACACTAGATGTCTAATTTGTGATTTTGAGCCTAAATTTGTTAATAATGCACTTGAAAATTAAGAATGGGCCAGTGCTATGAATGAAGAAATAGAATAGATTGAGAATAATAGTACATGGACATTAGTACCAAGACCAGATGACAAGAATATCATCGGTACCAAATGGATATTCAGAAACAAGATGAATGAGAATGGAGAAGTCACAATGAATAAAACAAGATTAGTATGCAAGGGGTATACACAAGAAGAAGGTATTGATTATGGAGAAACCTTTGCACTCATTTCTAGACTATAAGGAGTAAGAAGTTTGCTTTATTATGCTGCATTCAAAGGATTCAAGGTATACCAGATGGATGTCAAATCTGTATTCCGAAATGGAATACTAGAAGAAGAGGTATACATTGAACAACCAAAAGGGTTTGTTGATTCCGATAGGAGGAACATGGTATGTAGACTACATAAAGCCTTGTAAAGATTGAAACAAGCACCTAGAGCCTGGTATGAAATAATTCACTCCTATCTCATAAGCATTGAATTTGTAAGAACAAGTGAAAATAGCAATCTGTAGTTAAAAGAAGATACTGATGGTAATATTCTGATTGCTGAAATATTTCTTGATGATATCATATTTGGGGGTAATGATATGTTATTTAAATCCTTTGCTAATGAAATGAGCAAAGAGTTTGAGATGTCGATGTTTGGGGAGATCAAATTCTTTGTTGGTCTACAGATTCTTCAACAAGATGCAAGCATATATATCATTGAATCCAAATACATCAAGGAAGTGTTGAAGATATTCAAGATGGAATATTTGAAACCAGTTGGAACACCTATGGAAACCGGATGAAAGATGATAAAAGAAGACAAAATAAATAAGGTAAATATCACCTTGTATAGATCAATGATTGGAAAAATAATGTATGTTGTTCATACTAGACCAGATATAGCACATGCAGTTGGAATAGTTGCAAGATTCTCTGCTAATCCCAAAGAATCACATATGACTTCTGTCAAGAGAATTTTGAGATAGCTAGAGAACACCGAGGACTATGGCTTATGGTGTAAAAGAGAAGGAAAATTTGAGCTTCAAGTCTATATAGATGCTGATTGGGCTGGAAACTTAGATGACCAAAAAGTACAACTGGAGGAGCATTCTTCATGGGTTATAGACTTGTCACATGGATAAGTAAGAAGCAAGGATGCATCTCACAATCTACTGCAGAATCAAAATATGTGGCTGCTGCTGCAAAATGCTCTAAAATTGCCTAAATCAGACAATTAATGGAAGGTATGAATATGAAAATTATTGAACCAATGATTATATACTATGATAATACCAATGCAATTAACATTTCTAAGAATCCATTCATGCATACTAAGACTAAGCATATTGCTATCAAGTATCATTACATAAGAGAACAAGTGCAAGAGAAAGAAGTGATACTAGAATATGTACAATCAAAGGAACAATTAGTTGATATATTCACAAAGCCATTATTGAAAGATGCATTTTATTACCATATAAAAAGACTAAGGGTCTGACTCTTGTCTATTGGTCAGTAAGATGACTAGAAGGCTGCATCAACCTACACATAATTAGAAGATCAATCATGTTGATGCAAGTACAGAGATGGAATACAAAGATACATCAATACATAGCAAGGTACATATCTGCACCAAAAACCAGAGTCACTGTATTGCTGATGGATAGGGAAATTCAAGGATTATATTATAAAAAGGTTAAAGGATATAACTTTGGCGTCATAAAATTTTTACTTTGGCATTGTTTTCACAGGGAGAGAAGTTCCTAAGAATTCAAAGGGATAGAGTATCCAGAGAAGTTCCTAAGAATTCAAAGGGAGAAAAGGGAGAGATTATCATTATCCAAAGGGAGAGAATATCCAGAATATCCAAAGGGAGAGATTACATATGAAATATCCATAATAACTATCATAAGGGAGAGATGTAACTTGTAAGGGAGAGAAGTATCAAAAGGGAGAGATGACTTATTGTTTTTAAAGGAATAGAGATGATAAAGGAGAGGAACAATCAAAGAGAGAGACAACATTAGAGAAAGAATCAGAAGCTGCTACATCTATCTAGTAAAGGGATTAAAGATTGAAGAAGGCACTCTGCAAGAAAAAAATCTAAGCTATATGAGCTTACCAAGAGCCATACATTTGTATTGGTTATAGAACAATAATATTGGTAGATTGATGAACTACAACTGATATATTTCATATTGTATTAGTAATAATATAGTGTGATAATTTAGAGTGTTTCCATCAATGCCAAAGGGAGAGATTGATGAACTATAACTGATTGAATGTTTGAAGATGTTAGAATGATGATCACCAAACTGCAGAAATTTAATGCAAGACATTAAAATAGTTAATGTATTGTATTTTCATTGATGTCAACTTGATATTATCTGATTGGTTATATTCAAAGTGTCAAAGACTTCAGAGAATCAAAAAGATAAAGATTATGCTATCTTTAATGCATAAAAGATCAAAATTCACTAAGTGACTACAAACACCGACAGACAGTACACCCTGACGGATAGAGAAACCCGAGAGGAAAGTCACAGTGATACCCGAGAAAGAAACCTAAAAAGAATAACCAACAAGAAAAATAACAAGCATTACCAATGAGAAGGACTTCACAGTGATTCCTGATGGACAAAAAACCTCGATGGATAGACAACCCTAATGGAGATACCCAAGGAGAACTGAAGTGTTGACTGAAGCTAACAAAGAGTTAAAACACCGAAAGACACTAAAGTTCAGAAATGACAAAAGAATTATCTAGAAAGAGATAAAGAAGGAGTTAACCAGTTGTTAATATTGTTTTCATTGACAAGTTAAAGAAAAGATAAGTGAAATATTTAAAGCTATTTTATTCTAGTTGTCAAGGAGAAATCTACGAGATAAAACTGAAGTAAAGATTTGAAGCAAGATTGGCTTAAATTATGGATCACGCCAAGAACAAGAAAGTCAAGAAATGAGAAATGATGAAATCATGTCTATAAAGAGACAAGATAATTCATTGTGAATTAGGGGAGTAAATAGAAAAGAGGATGCTAAAGAGAAACTGATGAAGGAAGACTTCATACAAACCTGATCAATCAAGCTGAAGAACAGAGCTAATTTTGTGGATACTGAGCAACAAAGAAGCACAACATTACTGAGTAGAAAGAAGTGGAGCAAAGGTATTGAAAAGATACATTGATCAGAAAGGTATTATGAGCTTACAATAGACCTAAAAATCTGCAAGGTATAGTTGTATATGTGAATAGATCATTTACTATTTCAATTTAACCATTGGATTATAAAGTCTTGTAACTGAGCAGGACTTAAAAATCATTTCTATATTGAGATACATCCCAAGGAGTATCAAAAAGTTTGGTCATGAAGATAGCATGAGATTCCAGATACCATTTGACAAACTACACTATGTTTGGTCATAAAAGGTAACATAGAGATGCCCAATATCAAGTGACAAAATATTCTATTTAAATCCTCTAACATGGTCACACCTAACAGTGTGTTTGTAACCTTTAACATGGTTGGCTCTTAACCAAGCTCACTTTAGAAGAGTGAAAATTTTGGGTTACCAGTCCCAAGTGGTTTTTCTCTTAACAGGGTTTCCACGTTAAAAATCCATGTGTCAATGTGTTTATGAGTTATTACTTTAGTGTTTTGCATTACACATAACTAATCTGGATTGATTGGTATACACTAAGAAATTTACTAGATTTCGGTAAATGAAAGACTCCTAATTGGTAAACATTAAGAATAAGGTTTAATAGTGAACTCCGAGTAGTAGTTATTTGTTGAGATTGTTTGAAGGCATTCATCTTGTAGGACTAAAGATAACTAGAGGCTTAATATTATGGTACAAAGTTTTTGGGTTAATTTATTGGAATATTTTTGAGGCCACTGATTCACCCCACCTCTCAATTATTCTAAGAAACTGGATAACCAACAAAAATTACTTTAGGTGATAATATCATAAAGTTAGTAGGATATTCCCAGGAATCCAATGTGACTGCTATATCTTCTATGATGCCATCTGGGGTGATAGTGGAATTGTCTGCAAGTTGTAAGATTGTTGGAGTGGTTCTCAATCCTTCTATGCTCAACCTATGCATGGTATCCTTAGTCATAATATTTATAGCTGCTCCCTAATCTACTAGAGCATTTTTCATAGATTGTCCATTAATTATAAGATCAACAACTAGGCTTCTAGGGTCAGAGTACTTTGGAATGACTATCTTTCCCAACATAATATATGCAAGTTGACCTATAACATGAACTGTTTGGGGATACTTTTTCTTACATCTAGGATTTTTGAGGCATGCTTCTTTAATGACTTTTGATAGCTTGAAATAGTGGAATCTGGATATGCATGTTTTTCAGCTGGTCAAGGATATCAAATGGTGTTTCTTCCTGGGATATAGGTTTTTCCATGCTCAACATTTGTGGAAAGGGAGGATTAACTAAGGTGTGGACATCAGTTTGACTTGGTATATCAGTTGGTTGTAAAATATTTGGCAAAGTAGCTTTTGAAAGTGGTGCTAATGTTACAGGAATGTTTGGAACTTCCATTATAACAGAAGGTTCTGGCGCAGGAAAAGAAGTACCATTTCTCAAGTGGATATCAGATATCTCTAGTGCATAGGAAGGGTACTATTGAGAATTAGTAGCATACATTGGTTTCTATTGTTGCTTGTTGTTATGATTGGGATGTGGCTGAGAAGGTAATTGGGTTGGATTTGGAGTAGGACTTGTGACTGCAGGAGGTGGAATTATTGCAAGTTGAGACAATGGAGGTGGTAAGGGTGGATAACCAAGATTTTGATTAGGCCATTGTTGAGGTCATGACCAATGGTTATATGGTTTCCAATTCCATTATGGTGGATACCATTGATTTTGAGGCTGTGGCCACTGGTTTCTCTATTGGTTAGGCCACTGGTTTTTCTATTGGTTAAGCCAAGCATTGTTCCACATAGGTTGAGAGTACTGAGAAGAATTTTTGATAATTCTGGTTTTGCCAATGATTATTATAAGGACTAGAAAATTGCAAGGGATCCTGAGGCATACCTTGGCTTGAATCCCATGGCCTACTTTGAGAAATAAAGAACACTTTCTCATCATCTCCATATATTTTCATGTACTCAGTAGGAAGATGTTGGTTCTCCAAATTTTCCACCATCTTGTACCAACAATATTTATTTTTCTTGCGATAGTGAGGACAATACTCAACTAGTTGTGCTTTGGCATCTTCATGCTTCTTCTTGGAATTTATTGTATCCAGGTGTGTTTCCACATCATTGATGATATATTTCTTGAAATATGACATCATGTTTGAGATTTCTAGCTTGGAAATGACTGAGTTGTACCCCTTAGCAAGTGTAGACCAAAATCCTCTGCCCTTCTTTATGGTTGATCTTGAATAATTGAGGCAGATTTTTTTAAGATCATTCCAGGAAGATTGGGATATATCTCCTCTAGCCATGAGGTCCAGTGCTTCTAGGAAGTTATTATTTACTCCCCTCAAGAAAATGAGTTTCTATGAATCCTCCTCCAACACATGTTGTGGATTCTTCTATAGGTTATACAAGAAGTGTGAAACATAGTCTTTCAGAGTTTCATCTTCCTTCTATGACATTCAAAAAATTTCATCTCCTCTTGGGTCACCCCCTTGCAATACTCTTTGTATTTTTGCAGAAACAAAGTCTGCATCTCAGCCCAGCTAGTTTCTACATTAGCTCCTAATCCAATAAACCATCATAGGGCAGACTCCTTCAATTTTGTTGGAAACAACTTGAGCTTGTAGCCATCGGTGTTGTATTCAAAGCTTCGACAAAGAATGTCAAACTCAAACAAAAAGGTGTCAGGGTCTTCAGTTATTAGGCCATATAACTTTGGAAGTGAAGCAGTGGGTGTGTTCTTGAGGTTAGGATTGTTGATAAGGATAGGAAGAGGAAATGGAAAAGTAGGTTGTGCCATTACTAGATGTATTTGGAAATGGAGTTGCTACTAGAAAGGAACCTTAGCCACATGATTATGAATGACAGGTGCACTTGGAGTGGAATTATCAAGAAAATTGGATAAAATTTTAGCAAAAGGTTGAAGGCCAACTAGATCAAAAGGCTCTGCTTCAGAGTAAGATGCTGTAGGAAATTCAGGACTTGAATAAAAAAAGGGTAATTCAACTTCTTCAACTTCTTCATTCAGATTAGCAGATTCTCTTGAAAGAAATCTTCCATGTTCATCTCATCTTCTTCCTCTTTGAAGCATGCAAATAATTATGTAAACTTGTGAAGCAATTTTAGGACTGCAAACTACTATCTAGAAAATAGGCAACTATCTAAAAAATGAAAAATTACTCAATAAGGTTCTCATCTTGACACCATCCTTGACAACGGTTCCAAAAATGAACATCCCCACAATAGGTAATAATAATCATGCCAAAGATTCTCCTAGGAATAGTGTATTCAAAATAAGGATTACTTTTGCTATCTTAAAATGCATTAAAATTGTCAACCCAGGGATGTATACTTGAAATGGGACAACATGATTTGTGCACTGTCTCTCAAAGAGTCATATTACTTATGTTGCAGGAAGGAAAAATACATGAAAGAGACCTACACTATTGTTCCAGGAAAGTAAACACACACGACTACTTAATGAAATTAATGCTAAAAACTGTAAACTCAACTCAAACCTATTCTCTCAACCCAAAGCATTAACTATAATTATCCTTGCAAGTGCTGCAAGAACATACATGAGTTATAATGCTGCAAGAGGAAACAATAAACTCTACTTAAAATGTTGTAAATGATGAAAGCAAGTCTAACCTAGTCTAATCTAATAAACCTCCCAAGTGGCCCCCCTTGGTTTTCTTTTGCTAACTACTAACACAAAATATAACCAAAATTACCCCTTCATTATATTTCTAGAAACTAATTACATCATAATGAAAACAATGCACAAAACTAGAAAGAGTAACTTTGTTGTGCAAATGCAACAATAGTATGTTATCCAACTAACTAGAAACTAAAAATTAAATCCCTTTATATAGACGATTGATGTTTATTCAAAGCATACAAATAAGGTCTGACTAAATCATGCCATAGAGAAAGGAGAATGTAACATCCCACGATAGAATTTCATAAAGTCTGGATAACCGATTCAACAAGATATTGACCGCTGAGAAAATATAGCTGAGTTATGTTCCTATATTCCCTGAGATGATGACTCCTCCAATGTAGCAAGAATGTCTTGCAGTGTCATAATGGTTCTCCCCATTGCAACTGGGACTTCAACGTTTCCTCTTCAATGCTGTTAATCCACTCTCAAGCCGCTCCTTTTTCCTAGTAGGTTAGTAGCATATATATATATATATATATATATATATATATATATATTCAAGTCAACTAGTCAACTCAATCCAAATATTAGAACACACATTCAAATAGCTATATAAAATACTATGATAGATATATAATGTTTAGCAAAATATGTCACTACTAACTACCCATAGGCTTTGGTGGTTCTGACTCTACTTATAGCATGATCACAAGTTCAAATATTTAAAAGGTTCACAAATGTCTTAAACATAGTATAAAAATAAACATAAAATAGAGACAAATTATTGTCCCATCACATGACCCTCAAATCTCTCTATGAAGTTCAGGTTTCCCTGATTTCAGAAAAAAGCGGCCACTTATACCCCCTTTCTGTTCACCATTTTGGTGCACTTACCCAAATTCCATTTCACTAGTAAGGCTTGTTTGCCAATAGGCTTATTGCATGAGCAATCTATCTACACTTGTCTCATGCCAAAAATATGGCTTTTAGGTGATTTCAAAATTGAGCGATAAACAACATTTAGAGATAGAATCACAAGGAATAGACATTACCATCAAACAAAGTTTTAGTCATGGTTTACTATTTTGAAAGGGTTTCTCATTTCACACCTAAAATAAATTTGACACATATAATATTCGATGTTCAAATTAAATCAAAATACATGCAAAATAAAACACCACCATATGCTCATAATTTCTCAAAAAACTCCACATTGCCCTTTGTATCTATCAATTTGTATTTTAGTTAAATATATATTATATGATTTATAATAACATTATATAATAACTATTAAATACAAATTTAAATTTATACAAAAGATACAAAATAATAACATATTTTTATATTAATATTTTTTAACGGAAATAAACATGTCACTTAACAAGTATTAATATAAATAAAATTTATTATTTACTTATAGGGGGCATGCAACCCTTATCAACCCCACAAACATTAACAATTTGAAAAGGCATTTAAAAAAATAAAATAAAAGTCTTTCTCTATCTCCACTCTAGACTACAGACCCTAAAATGAAGGATGCCCTATCCAAATTTCAATTTTCTACTTTTATTTTCTCTCTGGCTTGGCCCTACTCTGGTTAGGTTTCACTGGTTTTGACAGAGGATCTTGAAGGTTTATCAAAGAATTTCTTGTACAAACTTCCACACATCCACATGTATGTTTGATCTCAGGATTCTGAAATACTTGAGCTATCTTTCTTTTGTGCACCTATGAAACTGAATGGAAACATTAGAGACATGAAAAAAACCCCAATCTGCATCTTTTTATCTCTACCACAACTTTATGTGTTCAAACCTATATAATTCTTTTGATAACATAAAACTTGAGGGTTTATTTCTTGATAGTACTCTATTTTTAATAAAAATATGTGAATGAATTTCTTCTTTTTCTGTGAGCTTGAGTTGGGCATTTTGAATAGTTGATGTTTAAATTTGAAATATTGAGCTTTACTTTTCCTATACTCCATGCTTCATGCACGGTGCGGCTTTATAAAATTTTCAACAATGCTTCCTCTGCTACTTTCTTAACCCTGATCGTATGAGGGTTCTCTTGCAAACTTTGGCGTGTTTTTTTATCTGGGTATTTTTGTGTTTCCTTTTTATAGTTCATATACTCAGCACTTGACCTCAATTAAATTTCCAACATATATTGACTAGACTTTCTTTTCTCTAGACATTTGATTAATTTTACTCTTCATAATATGAACTTGATTGCACATCCTGATATTTCCCTCTTGTATTATTGTTACTAGATTTACAGAATGACTCTTATATTGTTATATCTCTTGGTTTGGACGTAACTGCTCAGTCATATGTAAATATCAATTCCTTTACTTTATCATGGTACCCTATTTTGAGGTTTCACTAAACATCATGCTACAAGGCACTATTCTAGTAAGTACAATGATACATGCTTTCTTTATGTTCTTAATGAGTTCACATCATTGTCCCACTAGTGAATACTTAGGTAGCTATTTGTCATTGTTCTAAAGTGTTTTAGCATTGTTCCTACCTTTTGGTAGATAATCATTATTTTGAATATGATGCTATGTTTCAATTGCTTTACACAACACATGTAATACCCCTCTAACCCTAATACAAGTTTTGTGCTTTCTGAGTGAAGTAAGATCTTTAGATGTTTCCTTATAGATTAATACTTGTTTTCCTATAAGTTGTTTATAATAATTTCATTAGCTGGTACCTGAGAATTATAATATAAGACATATTGTCTAAAGGTATCATTTATGTATGTGTTGTCTCCATGTATGTATAAAGGACCTACAATACCTTTCTGAACACAGTTCAGAGGTAATGTGTTGGATGGATATAGATATATTCTTCTATTAAACTTACTGTTGATGAATCTTGTATTTCACTTAATACCCAATTCTTCGATTCTAACCCTCATTATGATAATGTTACATTCTTTGTGTGCGTTTGTGTGTGTGTGTGTATATATGCATGATGTGTTTTCATGATTCGGGATGAAGTCGTAGTTACTCACATGGATGAGGTCCACACGATGTATCAATCCCAATCATCTATCTACTATGTCTTCTTTTATATGTACATCGATGCACATGTATTTCTTCTTTGTGATGCAGGCTTGTAGGTACTGGGCATCAACTTCACCTAGCTTAACAGGTTTGAGCGTGCCCCAAAATCCTCTATCATTGTTGTTGTTATGGAGACAGTACTAGGTCCCGCAACTATAGGCCTAGCCCTGATCCTTGCTCCCGAGTTGGGTCTATTTGGATTTGTCCTTTGATTTTGGATTGATGTCCATTTATTGATGCTTGGAATTTGGTCAATTGTGGATGTTTTTTATTTTCCCTAGAACTAGGTGAATATTGTTTGTGGTTGAACTGTTGGTTAATAATCATTAGATGGTATGATGGAGTTATATATGCATGGTAATATACCTTTTCTAATGTATTTAAATAATGCATGATTTTTATACTAATAATATTTGCTTGGTTATATGTACACATAGGCATATGGGTGTACACATATGCATATGTCTATATATAAATATATTTATGTAATTTTATAAATATGCCTATATTAATGTTTTAATAAATGGATGCGTGTATGTAATTATTCATTATGTACCTTTCTTGTTTTAAGAAAAGAAATTAATTGTCACATGAAATCACATTATTCTTTTAATAGGGAAAGTAATTAATCAAGGTAAAAGTTGGAATAAATAATAAGAGTTACCTTAAGCATGGAATAAAACATAAAAGTAACTAAGGAAGTAATTTAACTAAAGTGTTCTCAGGAAACTACCTATTCATTAAAATTATCTAAAGACTATTGTGTTCCAAACTAATAACCAATAAATAGTTATAGATGGTTGCATTAGTTGAACTTCCTAGGAAACCAATCCTGCAATGTATTTATATTAAGGGGATATAGTAAGTAGGAGTTAGGAAGGAGGATAGAGGAAAATTATATTCAGAGAACTTTATACTTATCTAGAAACTATTAGATGGATAGAGGAAAAAATTGGGAGAGGATCCGATTGGTTTAAAGGCTGGAGGCACATAGGCTTGGGAGAATAGAAATTGGATTGAGTCAAAGGTTTCTTTGTAGGACTCTAGGTAGGCTCTACCTGGAAAAGAGAATCCTGTCTATTTACTTACTATGATTGTTTACTTTCTTCTATGGTTATATAAATAGTAGAATTCTTTTGTGTTTGTTTGGTTGTCTATGCTATCTCATATAAATGTAATAATGGAAGTATACCTAATAATGGATTTAGTTTATGAGTTGTTCTATAATTTATCTTCTCTGTGTATTTCCATCTTAGAATGTATTTGCTTCCAGATAGAACCCCATTCTTTAGGTAATATGCAGACTACTGCTTAGTTAGAAGTTTATCTTTGGTGGTCACCTTTCTGTACCTTGCACGTTCAGGAAGAAAATAAGAAGATTTTCCATAAGGGTAGATGGGTTTGAGGGATACTTTAGAAGGGGAACTAAGGAATACCAACTGGGTATCTCTCTAATTCTACCTTATGGGCATCCATCTTATCCAGTTTTACCTGAAAGGTGGAATCTGAAGGTTGCTATCCGGAGGATGCACAGGTCCTGACCACCTATGCAGAACGGGGTACCACCTGCGCATGATGTGTGACCACCTACATAGGAAGCACCACCTATGCAGATTAGGTCACCACCTACGTAGCTTAGGGCACCACCTACATAGCTTAGGGTTCCACCTACACAGGACCCTTCCAATTTGTGTTTTAGGGGTTCCAGAAGGGTTTAGCATTTGGTTTTGACCCAGGGTTGGCCCTAGAATTTTTTCAACTTGTAGACCACTTGATTTTCATGTGTTATTATGTTTATGATCATTTGGAAACTTATCATAAGTTTTGGATATTTTGGGAACCCTGATTAGGGTTAGGGTGGTCTCCATCTGATTTAAGTTACATTTTATGTAATACCTTCTAGGATGTTTGAGAGTGGTTTTAGCCTCCTAGGAGTTCAAATAAAGATTCTAGATTTTGTAGGTTTTATTAAATTTTAGACTTAGACAAATTTCTGGAATCAACATGGTTTCTACAATATGATCTTGTTATGATGTTTTGTGGTTTGAGTTGGTACCAAAAAGGAACTGGTTAAATGGTTGTGTATAATACTTGATGATTGGTGCATTTTGATGTCTTTTTATGTGTTATCTATCTGTTTGAATGCTGGGTTAGGGTTTAAGAATGGCCGGTGGATTAGGGACAATCAATGATCTCCTAAGCCCAATCCAATGATGTTAAGATGTTATGATTTGTGTTGGGTTGAAGTACTTGATGTAATTATGTATTATGAATCCCTTTTTGATGCATTGGATGCAATATGGAGGTGTTTTATCCACCTGAGTACCTGAGTATGGTTTAGGGTTATCCAGACGATTCATGACAACTAGTGGTTTCCTAAACCCAATTATTTGATGTTGTGACATTGTTATGGCTTCTTGTTTATTATGATGTATTCCTTATCTTATTTTGAGACTTGTTTTGGTAGGGAACCTAAGAGCACTAGGTGAGTGGCTCATAGTGTGGGGTCAGGGCCCTAAGTGGCTAGTACCAGGGTAACCCACTAGTGAGTTGTTTAATCAAGTGATAACATTAATAAATTTATGGGAAGGGAAGTACACATTAACTAAGATAAGCCTCGCCCATGCCGGTAGTGCTATTAGAGGATATGGATGGGAGTGGGAGAAGGTGCTATTGTGATAGCACAATCAGACAGTCTCGTCCCTATGCGAGATGTTCAGTTCCGCATGTGCCTACTTGGGGGCCAGGGCCCAGAGTGGCTGACTAGGGTAACCTAAGGGGTGAGGGCTATGTGATGACACTCACCTAGTGTGTGTCTTAGAGTTACTACCAATGTGATTTATGTCCTTGTGATCTTTTTGTGTTTTCATTTGTGTGATGTTTTGGGAAGGGCTATCATCACCTTAGGAGTATCCTAGTTAATACCTTCTTGTGTGGACCTTGGTCTCTGTCTCCTAGCACGGGGGAGTGGACTCTTTTGGATCCACATGGTTGGGTGGTTAATATTTTTATATCAAGGTACTGTTCATGGTTAGATGGATGTTCTTGGCTCCTGTTCCTCCTGGATTATTAGTTTTGAAGACTTCTTATTGTATATGTAAAGATGTGCTTATGCATGTTCATTCTTGTAAAATAAATCTCTTGTAAATCATTGGATCTAATGATATGATGTATATCAATGTAATTAAAATAAATGTATAAGGGAATGGGTAGATCTAGGAAAAAGGAAAGGGAAAATATTATATGTTATCATTATGAAAAGATAATTGTTTAGGGTATTTATTCACGTATCTTTTATTACTTTTG